>JAWVWN010001737.1:0-39768 GCA_037367305.1 Phrynocephalus vlangalii | reverse complement strand
CCCCAAAAAAAGATGAGTTCAAAGGTTTCTTGGGCTTCATGGATGGTGATGGACCGGAAGTGATGGCATTGGCCCAAAAAGTACAGTAATGTTATAGACATCAACTTGTGGTGTAATATATAATAATGCGGGTTCTGGTGACTGGAGATGATTTTGGACTAGTTAAATTGTTCAGATTTCCTTGTCTAAAGAAAGGTAAATCCTGCCTCCTATATACCTCATTTTTTTACCATTTGTGACGTTCTTTTGATGTTTTGCCAACACCAACTGTATCACATGTATAGCTGGCATTCCAAAGATGATGCCATTGGCCTTCAATCTTCCCTCAAATTGCATGCCTGAGGAATAGGCTTGTAAACAAATCCTACGTTGACCTCCGGGGACCAGTTGGAAAACAGAGGATGTGGTTTGAAGGTACAGGAAGTGAGAAAAATCCAGCCTATAATAAACATGACCTTTGCCACTTAAGGAAGGCACAGTTTGATTAAATCCTAACTAGCATTGGTTTGACCTATAATACTTTCTTGGAATGAAAATTAGATCTTTCAGTATGATTAAGTAGGAAGTATCATATTTAAGCTGTGTGTGAGGCAAGTTGACTTGCAACTCAGGGGATCTCTAGATAGGAAGTTGGAGCTGTTTTAGGTTTCACTTAAAAAAAACCGTATCTTTATTACCATCTGTTTTATATTCACTTGAGAGATCCTTCCATGGTGCAGACTGATGAGTCTTTTCCCATGAGAAGGGTCTGGATATTCTTTGGGTTCCCGCAAAATTTGCCCCTTTTCAATCGGTGACTCTCCCCTTCCTGCCCCCATCGCACCTTCCCCACAGCCCTCATTCAGTGTTCCATGGCAATTTTCCTTTGTTGTTTTTATTGTTAAATAAAATGAGTGACTTTGCGCCATGGCAATAGATACAACTTCGAATGTATCTTGTTTATCTAGAATATTTGCTTCCTTGTAGAAGTATCTATTGTAAAAATGTTTAAAATGGTGAGTAGATTGAAAATAGAGGAGGGGTTTCTTCATCGGTCAATGCCACGCCCACCAAATAATCACAGTGCTATCACCTAAGTCAGATAACACCACTCCCGGCTGTGTTTGGTGTGGATCAACCATCCATGTGGGCTAAGAAAAAGGCTAATTAGAAGTACTCTGAATCACACAAAACAAAAACCTGTAGTTTATGCTGTGCCCAAATGGAGTGAGACAACTTTGAAAAAAGCTGGACGGATCTATATTAAATCGAAACAGTTGGGTGCCTTAAACCCAAAATGCACCAAAAGCGATCTAAATAGCAAGCTATTCTGCCCTTGCAGCCATGTAAAAGTTATTGGGTGAATTTTTAGATGAAAAGATTCCATGAAACTCCTTGTTTTTCATGCCTTCAGATGCCCTTAGACGTCTATCCAAGCCAAAACCCAAAACTGGTAGTACGCTCTAGAGCTTTCAGCAGTTTGGAAAAGTGGGGAAAATGTAACAATAACTATATTGAATCAGTTACAGACTTGAAGTTATCCCCTTTTTCCCCTTTTTCTGGCCAAGGAAAATCAGAGGGCCTATTCTGGGCTGTTAATAATTCATAAAACAAACAGAACCAAAGATTTAAAATAAATGTTGGGGTCAAATTTAAAACACCCCAACAAGGACACTGACAATACCCTCATAGGATAGAGAGGATGGCAGGCAAATTCACACAAGGTTGCTTTCCAATGGCTTCTGTAAAGAGCTTCATTTTTAACACCCTCTTGGGCCCTGTACTGCAGCTAAAACTGTGCTCACGGCGGGGGTTTCAATCCAGGTAGCCGGCTCATGGTTGACTCATAATTAATTGTAAATGCCAGGGGAGTACTTGAAGCACTATGGGGCGGTATATTAGCAAAAAACATTTGCTTTAAAAGTAGCTGGAAGGAGGGCAGGTGAGCTAAACCCAGGACCCGATTTCAAAGGCTTGGTGCACAGTGAGAAGGCCCAGCTTCTAGTACAGTTGTCCCCGCCCTTTCGTGGTTCATATACTGCGGTCCCGGTATATCGTGGCCCCAGAGTATATGAAAAAAGGCACCCTGGGGTAAGGAGGAAAGGCTTTCCCCGGTCCATCAGAGGCCCAAAAAGGTGCTTCCCCGCAAACCAGAAGTGACTTCCTGTAAACAGAAGTGACCTCCAGATCCTAGAAAGTACTTTGGGGGCTCCGGGGGACTGGAAAGCCCTTTGCAAGCCTGTTTGGGGCAGCGCCAAGCCTGGGTAAGTACAAGAGCCCCAGAGACCCCGCCAGTCCGACCTGACTCAGCATCGCATATTGCGGATTTTCAATTATTGCGGGGCGGGGCGGTCCCTAACCTGCATTGGTGGGGCTTTACTGTACATTAGATGTTTTCCTGGCCCCTCCTCGGTGTGACAGCCTAGAAAGCATGACTTGAGAGGGTCTGGTGGGGTAAAGCGTGTTCTTGGGGTCAGGTGCTCTGACAAGTAATGGGGTTGACCCAGCCCAAACCCCAGGCTTTGTTTCTATGGATGAACCCATGTGGCTATTTTTTAAATTTGCAACAAAAACAAAGATAAGGGCCATGTTAAAAAATTATTTTCGGGGAACAGAGTATGATACTCACTCAACACTTGTGAATATAAGACTTTGAGCTTATTCTGTCAGCTGAGATCTGTCAGTTTTAAAAAAACATTTTTTTCTATCAATATCTTTTGATTATTTTTTAAAAACAAGACTTCTGTATCATGATAAGAATAGCCTGCTGGCTGCGTTACTGTAGTCTTGTAAGGGCTTTTTTCTCTTGATTTATGGTTGTTCTCACAGTAGTGCCATATAGTATGTTGAATGTAAAACCCTTCAGTTTTTGCACAAGGAATCTGCGGGAAACATAAGTCAACATATCACTGGACACCTTGAAGAAAATATCTTTATATAAGGCGGGTCCAATGGCTTGGTATCTCCAATTCTTCATAGAATAAATTATATGAAAGGGGCCCACCCGTTTGTTATTTTCCTATGTCATCATGCCCTGGGTAAAATTAAAAGAAATTCTATAAACTTTTAATAATAGGGGACAGAATTATAATTTGATTTTCTTGCTATATAACTTACAGACAAAGCCACCTTTTGATTTTAAACTTAAACCTTCATCATGTTCTGTACTTTTTTTTTATGAACCCTCTCACCTAACCTTCAATGTGGTTTTGGTTGCGAGGAAAAGTCATTGGCTACTTAGCCATTTGCCTCTTTTAAATCTATAGTGAGGCCCCCTCTGGAAGTTTCTGTGTACAGTTCTGGTCACCATGCCTCCAGAAAGGGTATTTATGGAAATGGAAAAAGTGCAGAGGAGGGCAACCAGAATGATTAGGGGACTGGAAAACCTTCCTTACCATTGAGGCTGCAACGCCCGGGCCTCTTCACTCTTGAACGACAGTGTCTAAGAGATGACCTGATTGAAATTTATAAAATCATACATGGCTGGATAAAGTAGATAAGGAAAAGATGGTTTCCTAGCACACATACTAGAACTAGGGGGTACTCCATGAAACTTTGGGGTGCTAGAGCTCAAAAAAAAAAGACAAAGTATTTTCACCGATGTTATGGTCTCAGGAATCCCTGCCAAAAGACAACTGTCAGCCTTGAAGCTTTAAGAAGGATTGACAAGTTCACGGGGAACAAGGGTATCAATGGCTATCATTATGGATGCCTAAGGACAACCTCTGGGTTGGGGAGGATATCTCTCAATGCCATTTGTAGGGAATCGAAAGCAGGTGTGAGCAGATGCTGGACTGGATGGGCTGTGGCCTGTTGCAGCAAGGCTGTTTTATGTTCTTAAGGCCTTTCTGGATGGTTCATAAAAAAGCATCAGTAACACATTAATATAATCACTGAACAATCAAAGGTATATCATCAAATCACTTTAAAAAGGCAGTTAAAAAAAACAGTTAATAGAAGAAGACGGCGAATTGATCCCTTAAGAGATTTTCATTTTCATATGTTCTGTTTGGAATGTTAAGGCTTCCTTTTCAGTTACCTTTCTTTAAATTTCAGGAGCAAAGTTTAGAAAATACGTGGGCCCATTCTGCTCATGTCACAAATGTCCATTGGTCTCTGATTTTCATGGGGTGTTAGCCCCGGAGGCGCAGATCATCTGTTTTTCAATGGCGGTTTTTCCGGAAGGTATAACAAATGGGCTCCTTAAAAACTATACCCTATGGTAATAAAAAAAACCCTGTTTTCACAGGCTTTGACGAAAATTACAACAGAAAAGGCTTGATTTGGTATATGAACACTTGTCATTATTAGTTTCATTATATGCAAAATGCTTTTGCTTTAATACAGATCCCTGCTTCCTCAGACACAGGCCTTTGTACACGCCCCCAAAACTCCGCAGCAAATGGTGCCAGCTCGGGGGCTTACAATTGTTTCCCACCAGCTCCGGAGTTTGCAGGAAATTAAGTGCGACCCGCCCACTAAGCGCGTCCAGCGCACTTTTCTTTTACCTGCTCTAGAAGGGTGAAAATCCCCCGGTCGGATTTAATCTGGTGAGTGCAGGGCTCTCTTCGCTTCTGTTTGGTTTTTTTTTCCTCCCGCCCCTTTAGAGAAGGGGCGGGGGGCAAAAAAAAAAAAAACAGAAGAGAAGGAATCAGGAGGACGACGGGGCTCCGGGCAGTTCGGAGGTGAGCTGCATTTTTTCCTCTCTTTCTTCTCCCTCCCTCAGCAGACCAGGAGCAAGGAAGTGCGGAGGGGTGGGAACACAGGAAGAGCAAGAACCCCAAGATCCCTGGTCTGAATTTAAGTGGCCAGCGGATTTTAGGGGTCGTGTGAAAAGGCCCACAGTTTGCTTAAATAAAACACAGGCAGGAAGCATGAATGTCATTTACAGTATTAAGCCACGAAGGGTGAGACCAGATGGCATTTTAGGGTACAGCTGGCTCAATCTATTTCTGGTGACCAAATGATGTTAGGGAAACGTGAACCCGCCTGACCTGTTTTTGTGCCCAGTCCAGATCATTTTGGGAGTGGCAAGGCTGCCCCTTTTTTGGGGCTGGGGGGGGAGCAAAAACGGGGATGGAATTGATGTGAACAGAAGTGTCCCCTTTAAAAAAAGTTGCTTTAAAGATTGCATCCAGCAAAACGACCCCTTTTCCCGTATGATCCAAGGTGATCTCATATTGCTTTTGATTGCAAACCTAAGCAGAGACAGCAGGCATATACAGTATACCTTGTATAACGGAATTGATTTCATTCCAAATGAAATTATGTTAAGCAAATTTCCCTTTCTACAAATTTCCCCTAGGAATGCATTGAAAACAGAGTAATCCTAATCGCAACCATTTTTATGTTGTACGGATTTTCCCATAAAAACGATTCTGTTAAGCAAAATTTTCCCTATCTCAGGAATTTATGTTGTACAGATTTTTTGTTATACAAAAATGTTTGTTATACGAGGGTCCATGTATATCGAGAGACAGAGAGAAGAAAAATATAATTTACATATTGGTAGTATGCATATGATTGGTTGTAATATGGATATAATTATGCATTTAAAATTATCAGAAAAGTTGTTAAGTTATGAGGTATAGATCAGTGGTTCTCAACCTGTGCATCGCCAGATGCTCTGGACTACAACACCAGAGGTCTTCATCACTAGCTGTGCTGGCCAGGATTTTGGGAGTTGCAGTCCAAGAACTTCTGGGGATTCACAGGTTGAGAACCACTGGTATAGATTAAAGTGGATCATTTTTTATTTGGAAAGATATTCAAATTCCTCTATATTTCGTAGAAACCCCCCCTGAGCAACTTTATATCAAATTAGTGCATGATCCAAATGCAGAAACAACACACAGTGCATGGTTTCAAGCATTGTTCTTTGCTGTAGGGGTTTTTTTCTCTTTCCCAAAATTTATTGTAGTTTAATGACATTTAGCCCTTCTATGACTTTTAGGGCAATAAGAAACTTGTCATGTTGAACCATCTATCCCTAATATTTAATTGGCAGCAATTATTCAGTGTGTTTTATTGAGGACGTTGTTCCTAATAATATACTCTGGTTTCCATTCACATACTTCTGGTTTCACAGTCTTACCAAGTTCAGTAATGAAAATCAATCCTTTCGTGGACTTTAAATTTATCAGGAAATGTTGTTTGAAATTACATTTTTGGCAATGAATTTTAGTGTTCTTTTCCACCTTTACTCTGATGATTGTTATTAACAGTTGATTATCAGTCACTGTACTGTATGATTGGCTTGGTCTTAGTGTTGAAAGAGGAAAAGAATACTCTTCTCCCACCTCCTTGCTTCCAATGACTGTGAGTCATGCTCCTGCTTGTTTCTGTTCCCTGGGCCAAATTTTCCAACAACAATTTGGTTCTACTTTGTTGCCCTAATTTTGGGTTCACTCATCTATGATTACAAAAAGTCTTTTTTTGGTATAGGTTTCTTTGGATGCTTGGTAGACAATGCTTTAAACTTGTAAGATAGTTATGTTGATTAACTCCACCTGCTTCTTGTTTCTGTTGATCAGATAGTTAAGGCCACTCCATTTTATTCTGAGTTGTCATTTCAGAGTTTGAACTACTTGAAGTTGTTTAACTAAAACATCATGTTCCGTCCTCTTTAGTTCACTACACCAAGCACTGCAATGTTGGATTGTCCATTCATATTTTTATTATATCCTGTTAATCATCAGATATATCCTCACATTTCAGTTCAACTGTATTGTGTTGTGCAGCGTTAGCCTTTCCTTCCACTTAGTGAATGTCTGCCACTAGCATCCTTTTGGCTTTTATCTGGTTGTGTCAATTAGTGACAGACTACAGTCGGGTACACTACTTACAAAGTTTAATCCATTCGAAGGCATGCTTGTTAAGTCGAACAAATCATAAGATAGAGCAGACTATCTAAAAAAAATAAAAACTGAAAAAATGAAAGAAAAGGTTAAGTAATGCAGACTGCATCTAAAATTTGTAAGGCAGCAGGTTTTAAAACGCTTTTCTATAACAGTTTTTCACTCTTAATATAAAACTGCTCTTATGTCGTGTTGTTGTAAGTAGAGGCGTACCACTTGTATTTGTAAGCATCTTTTTGCACTTCTCAAGGAGCTTATTGGCACCTTTCAAATTGGACATCTACATCTACTGCACCATTCTTTGTTTCATTTTGGTACTGTCTTATAGGATTTATTGGAAAAGAAAGTTCAATGGTGAGTTGACTTTTACCACATTCTGACTCAGTTCTATAGTATAAGTTTCGCTTCAAGTGTTACCTCTGTTGCCACTTTCTGTCAGTGGTCGATGTTGCCAGCTACTGCTGTTATTAAGTAATAAGTAACACAATATAGTTTATTTTATAAAAACTTCCACTTAATCTTATTCACCAATCTAACTATCTGCACTTAGAAGAAAGTTGCTCAACAATCTAAGGTATATTTTTTTTTAATAATAATTCGGGAACTAGCATCCTCAAACTTTGCATTCATTTTATACTGTACATAAAAAAAGATACAGTTCAAAAAAGAAAATGTTCTCAAATGGTTGCTTGCCTTCTTTTCTCTTTTTTCCACAATCCCAATGAACTAAAATGTGTGATTATCTCTAATCAATCAGATGCCAAAACACTTTCCATCTGCTGACACAAATATGTAATTCATATCATGAAATTGGAAAAAAAAAATAACTTGGAATGCAACATCCATTTCAACATTAGGCATGGTGCGGATAGCAGTGTGGTTTTATTATTACAGTAAAACACAAATTTACATGAAGACATCATGCCCTGAAACTGTCATGGAAGGGTGGCTCGCCTTCCTCTGGAAGAGATCTTCACAACGGGAACCCTGACCTACTTGATCTGGTGGAGAAGTGTGACATTATGGGACTTGAACCTCTGGGAGCCACTGGTGAAATGAACAGTTGACTTAGGTATACCAAAGGCTATCTCACCTAACATGAAAATAAACGAGCCTCACTAGTTTATATTCTCATATGTGGGCAAGGTGTATATGGCTTACCATGAAAAATCAGCGACACACTCCTCTTTGGTGTTGGATCTTTAGCAGTGACAAACACTTAAGCGCCTGCGCTATCCCAAACATGAATGGCCAGCATCCCTCCCAACCTAAACGAGTCAAGTCATCTTATCAGTGATGCAGTAAATACAAGCAATATAAATTGATATGCCACGGGCAATGGCAATCTTCTGCAAGCCAATATCTCTTCGTTTCTCAACAAGGTGTCTCTTCTATGCACTGTCGCTGCCATTTCTTCAATGACAGCTTAATCTAGCTGCCTACGTTAGATGCTAGCTGAAAAAACATCCTGCCCTCATTCTTTCTCCAGCTATGTGCCTTTCTTCAGGTTCAGATGTGTTGCCCTTCTCTCTTGAGTTCTATGCGGCTCGCACCGTCCCTTCACCCACTTCCTTCATGCGCATAGATACACCCAAAGAAGATCTAACACTTGGCCTGTCCCCAGATGCTTATGGTGTAGGACAGTGGTGGCGAACCTTCGGCACTCCAGATGTTTTGGAACACAAAACTTCAAGAATTCAAGCCTTGATTGCCTATGACAATGGACTTGTGGGAGTGTGGTCCAAAACATCTGGAGTTCCAATGGTTCACCAACACTGGCATTATGCCTCTGATTAGCCACCGCCTTGGTTTCTCGAGGAGTGAGAGAGGATTGACAACTGGAAACTGTGAGAGGAGAGCTCGTTCAGGGACAACCATGCTGGGACGCAAATGCGTGAGCCAGTGACAATGCATATATTTCTGACTTCCACTGCTCCCCTCACCATCAGGCAATGCTCTGCAGATTTGAAGGAGAGGGATGGTTTTATTTATAAGACATTCTAACAGGGAAGTGGCAGGGGGGATGCATGGAGACCTCCGGTGGCAATTTAAGAGGTCCTTTGCAGGACAAACATGTAATGTGCATGCTGAATTCAAACACTTTTTCCATATTCAACTGCTGACCAGCGCACAAACACAGATGGTTTTATGGCATCATTTTCAGTTGTGGACAATCCACTCGATTCTTAATAAACTGTCCAATTTTGTCTCGAGACATAAGCTGGGCACATTGGTACTGGGGATGAGATGATTTAGATGCAGATTATCTAAAGCTATTTCAGTCTGGATTTGGCATTGTTTGGCTACTCTGATGGACTGCATCTTGAGGATGAAGGTTAGGGCAAGAGTAACCTGCTAATTCTCATTTATCCTCAGGGTTCTAATACCACGATCCATGATATTTTTCCTTGAACAGCTCTGCAGATGTGAATAGGAGGCACACTGGTGCAGTAGGCCTGCTCTTACACCATTATTGTTTTCCTATATAAGAGTAGGCGAGGGCTCTGCTCAAAATCCTTGACACTTAAACAATGAGTCTTAACAGGTTCTCTTTTTTTTTTTGTATCTCCTGTGGGAAGAATCAGTGAGAACATTGGCTTATTAGCTGGGACCAGCTCGTTCCATCTATAACTTAATACCCAGAAATTCTGCATTAACATTTTATTTTCTGCATGTATGGCTATCTTTATGGTGTTGTTATTTTATTTTGTAACACCATTTATATATTTTATTTACCACATTGTTGGGATATTTTAACCCATATTATACCACCTTAATAAATCTTCTTTTTTTAAAAAGTTTTAATTGTATCAGATTGAAAGTGCTAAACAATATGCAACTCTCGCTTTAAATTTTAGTAAGTGGCTTCTCATGTAAAACATAGTACATATGCTTATTTTGCTGAGATAGCTTCTTACTCTTGATTATTCCTCAGTTTTCTGTATCTGTATTCTGTTTGTATCAATTCCTGGACACCTTCAACATGTCATAGTACTTCTCCTTTATCCTGTTGTGTATGCTTTCGGCAGTTGCTTCTCGGAACTTTAGCCTTCAAGTATTTTTTATCTCTTTCTAGATTCTATTTTTGGGCGTTCCTTTTGACCTGCACTATCAGGAATGATGATTCTATATAGCCTCTTCTTCACCCTACTTGCTCACTTCTAGTTCAAACTTAAATAAAGTTGGTTTGTGATGTAGAAAGCAATAAAGGATTCTTCTCTTACCCAACTGAAGCCTCTGTTATTTGTATTTCTTCTAAATGTCATTCAGCCTTTTTCTTTCTTACTAACAGATGTTATTAGTGTCCTGTCCACATGGGGTAATTGTCATGGTTGTCGCTTGTATCCCAAAGTCCATTTGAATCTAAATAGGGACCAAATGAACTCGCACTTTGCTGTTGTTTAATAGTTAGACGGTGGGCATTGATGCCAGGAATTGCATCTACTCTTTAGTTGATTCAATCAGTTTTTTTCTTGATTGGATCCCTTAGATTCACCAATGACTTTAAAATATAATTACAACAAAAAATAAAGATCTCTATGGGGATTACAAACCTAGAAGGTCAGGTAAACTTAATGGACTGAGTTCATAAATCCAATTTTCTGGGCAATCAGGTCATGACATTAATGAGTGGGATGGAGGAAGGGTTTGATGGACGTGGCAGAGGAATTAAAGATGTGAATTGCCTTGTTTTATCCCCTTATGGCTCACAGTATCCCCCAAAGGAAATCTCAAGCTATTTGTGGGAAAAGGATACTGTACATTGCAAGATTTTGTCACAGGTAGCAACTTTGTCAAATTCTAGCTAAATCCTTATTGACAGGTTAGCATGTGGGGTTGGTAACATCTGAAAGTAAATAAGATACCTCTATAGTTACTGAGCAGGTGGAATCAGCAGGCAACGGAAAAATTGCCTATCTTACTTTAAGTCTGTTGGTTTATGCACAACAGGATTTTAGCCCAGTATCATCACATTTTTACTACCCCGAAGGACGGTAGGTTCAATACTGGAATTTTTCTCAAAACAAAGTTGCTGATAAATAAGTAAAAGCCACTTTTCACAATGATTTGCCAGCAACATTTTATCTTTCATGTCACTGTCCAGTAGGCAACCATAATCTTTCACAGGATGGATGGCTAGGCTCAGGATGTCGTCTCATCATGACCCAAGGGTAAAGTTTATGGGTGTGTTGTTGTCTGCTATACACGACAGCACGGCAGGCAATGTGGTAAACTACCTACCCGGTCTGTGTGTAGAACAAGTTGTTTCGAACAGTCGTAGCCTCTATAACTGGATGAATTGGGGGGGGGGGGGGGAGGGAATACACACACAAACCTGAAGGTGAACACTTCAGTAAAGAGACTTGCAAAGTATGGAAGCAAAGGAACTTACAATTTGATCTTATGACACCTTTACTCAGTACCATTTTTCTGAATATGTGTTGTGTGTGTGTTGTGGTGTGTGTGTGTGATGGAGAGGAGAAGAGAGAGAGAGTGGAGAGAGAGGGGGGATGGAGATGTATTTACTTTTTAAAGGAGGGGTTTAAGAGAGGAGCTTGTACGTTTAATAATAAATGTTGGGTGGATTGGACCTTGAAGGGATAAAATGTCACAAAAACAGCAGACTATGTTCTGTGAAGATTCTCAGTCATCAAGGAGTGTTATATCCGAAGTTGAGTCATGGCTATCGGGACTTCTTGCAACTAAGATATTTTGCAAACTAAGTGATTTCTGTTTTTAAATAATTAATTAATAATTTAATACATTTACAGCGATTCTTCTTTATACGGTTATGTAAACATTTCCCTTTGCTTCACAAATGTTGCCCTTCTTGTTTACTCTATGTTTCAATTTAAATCTGATTCTTCCTAGGTACATATAAATTACAAGGACCTCACTGACTTGTCTGCTAGGCTGATTGATGAAATTTGTTTGCATTTCACAGAAGATATGTTACGACGGCTGTCATTTCCTGCTTTGTCACTAAGACCCCCCACACACAAATAAACTATTTATTTTTTTTCGTTTTTTGATCACAATGAGCCCGTCATAAATTGTAACTGGTTCAGTCAGGACTCCAGTCAGTTAGTGCAATCCAGAAAATAACCATGAAAAAACCTTGACCTTGATGGTGGTTAGTGTGAAACCAAAAAAGGTTGTTTAATCCATTGAGATGGATTCCCATTACTGTATTTTTGCATATAAGACGATCTGGACATAAGGTGCAACTAGTTTTTTAGAGGTAGTATGTTGTGAATGAATTATATTCATACATACACATTCTTTGCTGGGTTCCAGAGGTCTCTGCGGCAGCGGCCGATGGCTCACTTCCCCACCATAATACTGTTGATTCCAGCCAGGGAACGCTGACCTTAATTTCTGTGCCAGATTCCTGCTGTGCCTCCACCTTGGCAGGGAGCAAATGGGAGGCAGCAGCGAGTGGTCGGTTATGCGATGAGGAGGGGAACAATAATAAGCCGATGAAGGAGCCCTCCTTTTCGCCCTTGCACTCCCTCGCGCTCCAGCGTTCGTCCCTTCAGCGGGCAACCATCCCTTTTGGAATCATCGCCCAGGTGCGGGGTGGGGGTGTGCCCCCCCCCGGACTCTTCCTGGGTCGGTAGGACCGGGGGCGTGCAGCCATGAGTTGGAGTCGAGCGAGGGGTGGGATGGAAAGTGTCAGGCCCACCTCACAGAGGACGTCTGGGAGAACGGTGGCAATGGCGAGCTGTTGAGGTGGTTTGAAATCTCGGCCTGGGTTGGAGAAAAGATAGTGAGGGGAGACGTTGGGGCTGGAGAGATAGAAAGATCGTACGCCTCTGCGTGTTTGGGGGTTCCTTCATAGGCAGGGGGGGTTGGACTGCATGGCCCTTAAGGTCTCTCCCAACTCTACATGATTATGGGATTTATTCTATGATTCTCTCTCTCTCAGAGGGAAAGCTGGGAGTGAGTGGATTAATTGAGGAAGCTCTACTGGTGTCTACCAGAAAGCTCCCCCCCCACTCTCTCCCCTACTGCACCCACTGGGGCGCATCTTGATGAGGGTGTCAGCAATCTGGGGCACCTGAGGGGGAAATGCAAAGAAAGAGGAAAGCCGGTGCACCCTCTGCGCCAAGCAGTCATCCTTTCCCATAAAGCTTCGCGACGGCACCCTCTCTGCCACTTCCGCCGCTGTGCTGCCATGCGAGTAGCTAAGCAGGCAGGCAGGAGCTCAGTGGCTGTGGCACCTCCTCCTCCTCTTTCTCGTCCGCAGGGTTCACTCCACCCCCCCCCTTGTAGGGTGGGTGTGATGTGGGGGGGTGGCAGGAAGGTGCCAAAAACTACTTTGTCCCCAAGGTGCTACAAAATCCTGGTACAACTTGCCCATCCAGCAAGCTTTCCACAGTGTTGCCTCTGACTGGCATTGGCAAGGACGCCACTTTTGCACTAAGGAAGCTGCAACGTGGTACTCCCCCCATGTGGCCAAGTCCTCGCCATGGTGGATGCAACAGACTCTGCCTGAGATTCTGTTCCCGGGCTTGCGTCTGGGCTGAAGAGCTCTGAGACAAGTGGCGGCAGCGGCTCCCCACTGGGGAAGCGTGCAAGTGACAGGAGCCTGCAGATTCTAGCGCACATGTGGATAGCAATGGCCAAGGGAGAAACCACAACCACGTGGGCATGTAAGCCCCCCAGTGGCCTCCAGCCCTTCAGATGAGGGTTCACTAGGCATATTGCGGGCGCATGCAAGCGGACCCTGCCCCCTCACCTCCTGAGCGGCCCTCTTCCAAATAAAAGAAGGGCAGATCTCCCATCGGCATATACAGTCGTAACCATCCACTCCCACCCAGTTTCCCCCAGGACCTCCTGGGGCCACAATGGAGCACAGCTTCCCCTGGACAGGAATCTCAGGTTGGTGGGAAATGGAGTCTTTTTGGCATGGCTAAAAAGTGCCAAGCAGGCGCTGCACTGCTGGGGTCGAGCAAGAAAGAGACTCAAGCAAGGAGTGGCAGACTTCTCATGCATTGCCGCTCCCTGTTCCCAGGCTTGGTTTGGCCACTGGGATTCTGGGTCAATGGCTGCAGTGGGTCGGGAGGGCGGTATTTCACGCTATAAGATGCACAGACTTTTCACCCTTATTTTTGAGGATTGGAAAAGTGTGCTTATAGAGCAAAACATATTGGTATTTCTCTTTAATACTTAAAAGTCATATGTTTTCATCTTCTATGTATTAAGTTAGATTGGAGCAGAATTTAGGCTACCATATTAAAGTGAAGGAGTCTCTCATGCTGAGGAACAGCAATCCTGATTGGACATGGTTTAGTGCAGAACAGAAGGGATCCAAGGTGACTGATTATATACGGGCAGTAATTCTGCTCAGATTTCATTTGAATTCTAGGGGAGCTGTCCAGGTTGCTCAACTCTCGGCCCTAGCCCTTAAAATAGTTCTGGAACCTTGGACAGCACTGGAAAGTTTCACATTAACCAAGCACTTGTCTCCCACCGGAGAAAGGGAAGACACGGGCCATACTATTATGCAAAAAAGTATGATTTTGGAGGTTGTGATTTGGTTTATGTAAGAAATCTCATAGGCCATATTGGTTGCATACTAAGTTGCACAATTTGGCATGTAACAATTAATGACATTAGAGGAGGTTTCATAAACTTGCAAGCTCTTTGCCTCGAAAAGTCATATCTTTTCCGTGAAGGGGAAAAAGGATTTCATTGATTTTAGTTTACTTTTGAAGACTTTGCAAAATTTTCGTATTCAGGACGGAAAACTGAAAGGACTTCTCATATGGTCTATGGATTGATCCACCCAGCAGTTACCACACCTAAAGAGCTTAACGAATACGGCTGCTTTGGGGTTCACAGAGAAAAGGGATGCCGAATTCAAGTGACCTGACTTTAAAGAGAAAACCCAAACTCCTTAAGACGAAAACATCTATCTTGAATTGTGATATGCAGACATAGAGCTCTCAAGTTTGGCCCATTTTTTCATGAAGGACTCTGGGGTGCAGTGGTTAAATTTATATTATTTATATTTATTTATTTCAATTATATAACTTGTGCCTATTTTCCTCAAAGGGGACTCAGGGCAGTTTACAACAGGACGAGATAATCAATTATAAGCTAAAACCGTCACCAATCCAAATACACTTGTATTTTGTATATATCCAAATATCAAAATGCTTGTACTGCAGCCTAAATACTGTTGCTCACGGCCTGGGGTTCAATCCCAGGTAGCCGGCACAAGGTTTCAACTCAGCTTCCATCCTTCGCAGGTGAGTAAAATGAGTAAGTACCAGATTGCTGGGGGGGGGGGGGGGGGGATGTGTTGCCTGAATCAATTACTTGTAAACTACAGAAAGTGCTTTAATTGTACGGTGGAGGTATATTATGCAGACCTTCCTTGCGTTCCTTCCTTCCTTCCTTCCTTTTCTTTTTTCTCTTTCTTGGTCATTGTGAAGGGGAGTGGCCAGTGTTATCAGGATTGCCATATAATCATTTTCCCTTTTAAAAGTACTTTTCTCTTTTAAGAAATTTGCTCTATATTTAGGAAATCTTTAGGATATCTTTTTTTTTTAAATGACTCAGACCTGTGTGGAGTTTGCTTATTTGTTTGTTGTATTCTATCCCATCAGGAGGCTTTCAACAGAACTTCAACTTCAAATAGGGAATCACTACTGCCTATAATCCAGTCCCGTACAAGTGATCCTAAAAAAATAAAAACTCAGCTTTCAAAGAAAGCTGATAAACAGATATGGGAAGTCACAGAAAAAGGCACCTGTACTAAGCAAAGGAAGAGGGTATGTTATACTGGTGATGAGGAAAAACCAATTACATCAGTGCAGGAATTTGGTACATTATAAGACGTCAAATACACTGTCTCGAAAACCGACCGTCTCTGCTTATGGTGCTTTTTCAGGTTTCCTACAAATTATTTTGTTCTTGTAAAAACTATAATCCTCGTAAATGAGAAAAAAGGAAGAGCTGTTGTGAATTATAAAAAGCCATTTTTACCCGTGTATAATTGCAGTTTTTAAACTGTCCTCTTGGGCTCTTCTCTGTTAAGGAAGGGATCTGTGTGGTTTTTTTATTTTTCTTTGCGTTTCAGCTGAGGTAGATTTACTTTGTTAACCATAAGAAAATGTTTTGTTCAATTGAATTACATGTTCATAGTTAAGTAATTCACATTAATTTTCCTTACCTGTAACATTATCATGATGGAACATGTTCAGGGGCTGTGTCACTGCCTTTTAAAAAGGATAATAAATCGGGTTGTTTGAGGTAATTGGTTTATCTATTCTAGAAAATACCTACATCAATGGAAAAAATGGGCCAACGTCTCTCAAATGGTATATGGAAAGGTTTTGATATGATCACAGGCATTTGATGGTTTTCCCATTTGTTTATGGTAACGATTTCAAAAATTAACAATCTGTGGATCAAGGCCACTCTGCATTGCTGCAAATAGTTATGATGGCATATTACAAAACAAGCAGGAGTTTTAACAAAACAAACATTTTGTTAATTGTCAAAAGAATTGGGAGGACAGATTTTACATTGCTTTGCATATTCCAAATATTAGGCATGTAAATCTGCTGATTGAAGCCTTTTTTTTTAAAACACACAGCTGCTGGAAGCTGTGTGACTGTAGACATGATGTCTTCAGTTTTAATCCAGTGGCACATTAAAAAGCAGATTTAAAGAAGTGTGTTTATGTAACTTTGTGCATGGAGACGGAGTACAAGAGAGGAACCACCCAGGGATTTGTTGCAACAACATTCTGTTTTTTACCTATAAAGCACTGCATGCAAATAACTCAGCTTCCTTAATAAGAGAGTTTTGATGAAAGTATTCTCTAAGGACATTTCCTTCGACTTCTTTTCCTTTCCATATTCTGTCTGCCAGAATTACAGAGCCCATGTCATTCTGTTATCAGTAGACATATTACTTGTTGTGAGTATACAAATGTGATTTCATATGTTGCATAAGTACAGAGCTCTTTTGTTTAAAAGAAAGCATGGAATTGAGTTTTTCCTTTGCACATGGGCCAGGAATTCCTCCTATTGGTAAAATGCTTCTCGGGGGGGGGGGGGATCCTTGAATCTTCCAATGATGGGGGAGCAATGTTAGGTGGGGCTATGATCAGTCGGAAGGATACACATTCCCTTTGCAGAAGAGGCAAGGTTAGTCAAGGGTTTTCTCAGACAGAGGGCTCGAGTTTGCTTCCAATCAGCAAGAAACTGCAATAGCCATTCTGACTTTCTCTACTTAGAGGTTTAAATGATATGGGTAAGAGAAAGATGGGAAGAGTGCCCCAGAAAAACAACAACAACCGCAAGGTGACCTTGAAGGTGACATTGTCTAGACGGCCTGTAAAACCCTTTGAGCAACTGCACAATGATTGCAGAAGAAAGCCACATGCCTGGGGATATGTTCTGCAGCACAAATCTACAGTACTGGGAGATGTGGCATCCTTGCATGCGACAATTCTACTGAGGAAAGTTCGAAACGTGCAAATAATGCTGTACGCTACATAAGTGACCCTCAAATGACTATGGGTTTGTATAATATAAAATCTGACAACATAAAAAATTCCGGAGATAGGGACAATTTGCTTAACGGAATCGGCCTATGGGGCGAATCCGTTACAACATAAAAATCGAGATTTACTTCCCCACTTTCAATGCATTTCATATGGGAAATGTTTTAAAGTAAAATTGCTTATCAGAATTGCATTGGGAATTGACGAAATTAAATTCCTTTATACAAGGTGCCTCGGTAATGCCAATTGAGCATACAAACTGCAGTCGTTACTTTGTGCGTGGGAGTTATAAGGATCAGAAGCAAAGAATGGGGTAGTTAAAAACCATGGTCTGGACATTCTGTGCCTCATGCATTATGTATCCTTTGCTCTCAAGGAAAAAAAAAAAGGCATGATTTTGAATGGATGTCTGTGATGCAAATTATAGTAGTCCATGCCAAGAATAAATACGCGCGGTGTGGACAGGAAACAAGGAGTTTTAGGAGCCTTGTCAATTATTTGTCAAGGTTTCTGATCCCAAGACATTCTAAAAGGGATATTATACAAATTATCAGTGTTATGCACCAGGGAGATATTTTACTTCCTTAGTGTACAACTGCTTCTCACTTCTCCCCAGCAACTGCTCTACAGAGGGGATTATTTCTCTTAGGACACCTAAGGAATATATATCCCAAAATAACATTTTTAGCTAGTTAGCTGTTAACTACAGCTTTATGTTGCCGCTTACCTGTCGAATTAGTTGATTTGAGCTTCTTGCCTCAATATCTGAGTCTAATTCTGGCACACAGACTAAATATGAATCTGATTCTGCGTGTGAGAAATCAACAACACTTTCAGCTTACGATGAAACCAGAGGGAAGATAATTATTGAAAGCGCAACTAAAATTAAACTCAGCTTCCCAGGAATAATGAATGCAAATACTTTGCGCACTATTTAAAGCTTTGGAAGATAATCAAGGAATCAGCGAACACGCTTGGGTGTCTGCAAGTATGAAGATACAGAGAGAGTGATCTCTGCAGGCAAAGAATACTATCCCAGTGTTCTTTTTGCATCACCTCTTCTGTTGTTTCAGTTGCATTTCTCCATTCCATATTCGGCCCACGATTCCTCACATAGGCTAAACACCGTTTCCTTTTAAAACTACCCTCCCTTGTTTGACTTAGGAATGACAACTGCAGAGTGTTCAAAGACACCCCAGCTTTGACACGTTGTTTCCTTTATGTGTACATAATTACTTTTCTAGGCGTTGGGACTATTTCTTAAGGAACTGCCAAAGAACTGCCCTCCTGTCCCCGCATGTTTTCAACAATTTCTAACTAGATACTTCCACTGCAACGATGAATAAGGTCAATGCTAACACCTAAGGACCTACTTATTCAAGATTCAAATTTATTAGCCTTGCGAAGTGTGTGCATCTAAACAAGAATGCCACATGTATTATTCAATGTATTTATTATATAGATTGTTTGCTAGCATGTACGGTTATTTACATAGACTTCCTCAATGATGGTTTCTACACATTCTCTCTTTTAAGTGTTCATTTTTGCATGACATATGTTGCTTCAATAGAAACACACTGAATAATTGCTGCATTAAATATTAGGGATGATGGATCAACATGACAAGTTTATTATGTGCCCTAAAAGTCATTTAGAACGGCCCTAAATGTCATTGACTACAAGGAATTGAAAGAGAAGAAAGCCTTACACAGCAAAAGAACAATGCTGAAGACCATGCACTGTGTGTGTTTCCTGCATTTGGATCATGCACATAATTTGCTAAATAAAGTTGCTCCAGGGGGGTGGTTCTACGAAATATAGAGGAATTTGAATATCATTTCAAATGAGAAAATGTTCCACTTTAATCCTTATACCAGTGGTTCTCAACCTGTGAATCCCCAGATGTTCAAGGACTGCAACTCCCAGAAAATCCTGGCAGCAACTGATAGTGCTGAAGACTTTGGGTGTTGTTAGTCCAGGCAGCATATGCGATGCTCTGGTGTGAACCACTGATCTATACACTGATAACTTTAACAAACATTTCTGATATTTTAATGCATAATATATCCATATTACAAACCAATCATATGCTACTTACCAATATGTAAATAATTTTTTCTTCTCTCTGTCTCTCGATATACAGTGGACCCTCGTATAAACAAGACAGTTTTATAAACATAAAATCTGTACAACATAAAATTCCTGAGATAGGGAAAATTTGCTTAACAGTATCGCTTATGGGGCATAATCGTACATCATAAATAATGGTTTGCGATTAGGATACTCTGTTTTCAATGCATTCTATGGGATGGAAATTTGTAGAAAAGGAAATTTTGCTTAAACATAATTTCTTTGGGAGATGATATCAATTCCGTTATACAAGGTTATCATGTATATGCTGCTGGGTCTCTGCTTAGGATGCAGATCAAGAAGCAATATGCGATCACCTTGGATAGACTGGTAAAGGGTCGCTTTGCTGATGCAATCTTTAAAGCAAACTTTTTTTCAAGGGACACTTCTGTTCATCATGCAATTCAGTCCCGATTGCTACCGCCCAGCAAAAGACGGAGCAGCCTTGCCACTGCCCCAAAATGATTGGACTGGGCTCCGACGGGTCACGCGTTACGAATATCCTGAACATCATTTTGGGTCACAGGAAATAGATTGAGCCGGCTGTACCAATAAAAATGCCATCATGTCTCACCCTTCGTGGCTTAATACTGTATATGAGCGATTCATGCTTCCTGCCTGTGTCTTCATTTAAGAAACTGTGGGCCTTTTCACACGACCCTCTAAAAATCCGCTGGCACTTAAATTCAGACAGGGATCTGGGGGGGTTCGTTGCTCTTCCTGTGTTCCACCCCTACGACTTCCTTGCTCCTGTCTGCGGGTGAGGGGAAGGAGGAAGAAAGTGAGGAAAAAATTGCAAGGCTCACCTCGAAGTGCCCGGAGCCCCGTGTCCATCCTGATTCCTTCTCTTCTGTTTTTTTTTTTTTGCCTCCCGCCCTTCTCTTAAAGGGCGCGGGAGGCAAAAAAATAACATAACAGAAGCGAAGAGAAGAGGAGCCCTGCACTCACCAGATTAAATCCGGACCTGGGGATTTTCACCCTTCTAGAGATGATGGTACAAGAAAATACGTGCGCTGGAAGGCGCTTTAGGTGGGCGTTGGTCGCAACTTAATTTCCTGCAAACTCCGGAGCTGGTGGGGAAACAATTGTAAGCTACGGAGGGTGCTGGGCAGCAATTGCTGCGGAGTTTAGGGGTCGTGTACAAAGGCATGTGGTCAGAGGAAGCAGGTATTGTATTAAAGCAAAGGCAGGTGTGATATAATGGAGACACTATATAATGAAAGAGTTCAGTTATAACAAATCAAAGCCTTTTCGGTTGTAATTTTCGTACAAAGCCTGTTGTAAACTGGGTTAGTTTTTATTACCATAGGGTTAGTTTCAAGGGAAGCCCATTTGTTATTTACTTCGGAATAACCGCCATTTGTTTTGAACAAACAGAGGTGCTCTGCGCTCCGTGTGCTAAGACCCATTGAATTGAAAATCATGAGACCAATGGACATTGTGAATGAGCAGAATGGCCGACGTATATTTTCTAACTTTGCTCCTGAATTTTTAGAGAAAAGGTAAACTGAAATGGAAGCCTTAACATTCAAACAGTACATGATGAAAATGAAAATTCTTAAGGCATCAATTCTGACGTCTTGCATTCTTTAACTGTTTTCGTTACTGCCTTTTGAAAGTGATTTTGATGATATATAGCTCTTTGATTGTTTCAGATTGATTAATTATTTAATGTGTTACTGATGTTTTATGAACCATCCAGAAAGGCCTTAAGAACATAGAACAGCTTGCTGCAACAGGCCACAGCCCATCCAGTCCCAGCATTCCTGTTCACACTGCTTACGATTCCCTACAAATGGCATTGAGAGATATCCTCCCCAACCAGAGGTTGTCCTTAGGATCCATAATGATAGCCATTGATACCTTGTTCTCGTGAACTTGTCTAATCCGTTCTTAAAGTGTCAAGGCTGACAGTTGCTCTTTTGCAGGGACCGGTTTATGAGGACCCAGTAATAATCTGGGTGAAAAAAGTACTTTGTATTTTTTGTTTGAGCTCTAGAACCCCAAAAGTTTTCCATGGAGAGTACCCCTAGTTCTAGTATTGTGTGCTAGGGAAAACCATCTTTTCCTTATTACTTTATCCACGCCATGTATGATTTATAATTTTCAATACAGGTAATCTCTTTGACACTGTCGTTCAAGGTGAGAGGCCCAGGAGTTGCGCCTCAGTTGGTAAGGAAGGTGTTCCAGCTCCCCAATCATTCTGGTTGCCTCCTCTGCTCTTTTTCCATTTCCATAATATCCTTCTGGAGGCATGGTGACCGACAACTGTACCACAGTATTCCAGATGGGGCCTCCAATATAGATTTATAAAGAGGCAAATGGCTATGTAGCCAGATGAGCTATCCTCGGCAACCAAAACCACATTGAAGGTTTAGGTTTTGAGAGGGTTCATATAAAAAAAAGTAGCAGAAATGAGTGGAGAGGTTTAGGTTTAAGTTTAAAATCAAAGGTTGGCTTTGTCTTAGTTATTTAGCAAGAAAATCAAATTTATTATTCTGTGCCTTATTATTAGAAAGTTTATAGGAATTTCTTTTTAAATTTACACAGGGCATGAATGACATAGGAAATACAAACGGAGTGTCCCCTTGCATATATTCATTCTATGAGTATTGGAGTACCAAGATTTGGACAGCTTATTATTAAGATATTTGCTTCAAGGTGTCCAGTGTTAGTTTGACTTATGTTTCCTGCAGTATTCCCTTGTGGCAAAGCTTGAGGCTTTTACATGTCAAATATTACTATATGGTCTACTACTGTGAGGTTTCAACCAAAATCAAGAGAAAAAAAAGCCCTTACAGACTACAGTAAGCTGCAGCCAGCAGCTTTTTATCATGATCACAGGAAGTCTAGTTTTTTAAAAATATAATTCAAAAGATATTGATAGGAAAAAAAGTTTTTAAAGTGACAGATCTCAGGCTTGACAGAATAAGCTCAAATGGTCTTATATATCAGCAGTGGGGGGGTTGAGTGGAGTATCTTACTCGGTTCCCCGAAAAGTATTTTTTAACATGGCCCTTTTCTTTTGTTAGTTGCAAATATTAAAAGTAGCACATGGTTCATCCATAGAAACAAAGCTTGGTTGGAATGGGTCAACCCATTACTTGTCAGAGCACCTGACCCCAAGAACACTGCTTTACCCCACCAGACCCTCTCAAGTCTGCTTTTCTAGGCTGTCCACACCGAGGGAGGGCTGGGAAAAAACAACTATGTACAGTAAAGGCCCCACCTATTGCAGGGGTTAGGGACTTGCCCCGCCCCGCATAATTGAAAATCCGCAATATGAGGTCTGCTGAGTCAGGTGGACTGGGGGGGCTCACTGGGGGCTCTTCTTCTTGTACTTACACCCAGGTTGGCGCTTGCCCAAAAGGCTTGCAGGGCTTTCCAGTCCCCCGGAGGACCCAAAGTACTTTCATAGGGATCTGGAAGGTCACTTCTGGTTACAGGAAGTCAACTTCTGGTTGCGGGGGGAAGCCACTTTGGGGCCTCTATGGACTGGGAAAGCCTTTTCCTCCTATACCCCTGGGTGCCTTGTTTTCATCTACTGCGGCTAGCCTCGATATATCCGGGACCGCAGTATATGAACCACGAAAGTGCGGGGGACAACTGTACTAGAAGCTGGGCCTTATCTGTGTGGCACAAGCCTTTGAATCGGCTCCTGGTTGAGCTGCACCTGCCTCCTTCCAGCTAACTTTTAAAGCAAAGTGTTTGTATATACCGCACATATTGCTTAAGTACTCTTGGCCAGTTTAAATTTAATTATGAGTTCACCATGAGAGGCTAACCTGGGATTGAACCCCAGGGTGGCACAGTTTTAGCTGCAGTACAGGGCCATAAAGAGGGTAGTAAATGATGCTTCTTTACAGAAGCCTTGAAGCAAATTGTGTGAAGTTTGCATGCATCCTCTTATACTATGATGGGGTATTGTTCAGTGTCCTTGTTTGTGGTGCTTGAATTGAATCCAAGATTTATTTTATAATATTTGGTTCTGTTTGATTTCTTTGATATTATAATCAGCCCAGATATAGGGTCTCTGATTTCCTTGGGCCAGAAGAAGGGGATTAAGGATAACTTCATGTCTGTACTGAATTCAAATATAGTTCATTGTATTTACAGTTCCCCACTTTTCCAACTTGCTGAAACGCTATTGGAGCAGTACTACCTGTTTTAGGTTTGGTTGGATGAGGACGTCTTAAGGCATTTGAAGGCATGGAAAAAACAGGCAGTTTCATGGAATCTTTTATCTAAAAATTCCCCAATAACGTTTTACATGGCTGCAATGGCAGAATAGGCTTTCTATTTTAGTATCGCTTTTGGTGCAAGTTTGGTTTTAAGGCACCCATACATGTTTATGATATATATTGTCCGTCCTCCAGTACTTTTCAGTTGTCTCATCATTTGGGCACAGCAGGTAGAACTACAGGGTTTTTGTTTGTGTGTGATCAGAGTATTCTAATTAGGCCTGTTCTGTAGCCCACATGGATGGTTGATCCACAGCCAAACACAGCCGGGGGAAGTGGTGTTATCTGACTTAGGGATAGCACTGGATGTATTTGGTGGGCGGTGGCATCATTGACCGGGATGAAGGATAACCCCTTCCTCTATTTTTCAGTAATCCACCATTTTAAACATTTTACAATAGATACTTCTTATCAAAGGAAGCACTATTTAGATAAACAAGATACATTCGAAAGTTGTATCTATTGCCTTGGCGAGCATGTCACTCATTTTATTTAACAATAAAAACAATACAAAGGAAAGTTGCCTTGGATCCTGATTGAGGGCTGTGGGGGAAGGTGCGATGGGGCTGGAAGGGGAGAGTTCACCGATTGACAGTGGGGCAGAATTGGGGGACCACAAGGAATATTCCCGACCCTTATCATGGGGAACACCAAGAACCTCCTCCATCGTAGCAAGAGAAGGAAGGATCTCTCAAGTGAAATCTAAAACAGATGGTAATAAAGATACGGTTCTTTTAATGAAACCTACACAGCTCCAACTTCTGAGTCTAGTGATCCCTGAGTTGCAAGTTCATACTAGCTAACTACACAGATTAAATTGTACTTCCTACTTAATCATACTGATGATCTAATTTTCATTCAAGAAAGTATTATAGGGTCAAAACCAGATGATAGTTAGGATTTAATCAGATCTGTGCTTCCTCTAAGTGGCAAAGGTCATGTTTATTATAGTGGATTTTTTCTCACTTCCTGTTACCTTGCAAACCAGCATCCTTGTTTTCCAAACGGTCCTGGGAGGTCAAGTAGGATTTGTTTTCAAAGCACTAGTCCTCAGGCATGCAATTTGAGGGAAGATTTGAAGGGCCAATGGACGATCCTCTTTGGAATTGCCAGTATAATGTGTACAGTTTGGTGTTGGCAAAACATCAACTGAACGTCAAATGGTAAGAAAATGAGGGTTTATAGGAGGCAGAAAAAAAAAAAGGGGGATAAAAAATTTACCTTTCTTTAGGACAAGGAAATATGAACAATTTAACTGTCCATACTCACTTCCAGTCATCCAGAACTGCTTTATTATTAATTTACATCCCACAGTGTTGATGTCTATAACTATTTCTGTACTTTGCCAGATAGCATTCACTTCCTCGGCTATCACACATGTCCATGAAAGCCAATGAATTCCTTTCCTGATCTAATCTTTGCTGTTAGGTGCTTTCCAGCTGGAGAAATATCCGGTTAATAAGCCTTTTTTTTCTGGAACAAATTATCACAACCAAGTCTCTTGGTGGCATTTCCAAGTCCTACCCTAAGGGTTTCAGTATCCTGCACGAGCCACATTTTATTTAGCTCAGGAACTTATCATGGCAAACATGATGGGCCAAAGCTAGGAGCTTTGCATGTGGAAAGGTCAGGGGTATTATTACATAGCATTTCCATGCTTGTGAAGAATTATACACTTGATAAGTCATTTTTTAAATTCGGTGAATGATTTGCATGAAGCAGTTTGCTCGGTGCATAGGTAGAGTATAAAACATAGGAATTTCAGCGTAAGTGCATATAGGGGAGTGCAATAAGCAAAGCAAACAGCCAAGGCACTGGTTGTAGCTTTATGGGCGTTTGAGTGAGTGAGTAAGCAAGTAAGTAAGAAAGAAGTAGCAATTTAAACTCCTAGATACAGTACTGAGAAAACACAATAGAAATTATTTTTCCATCGATTACTTGTTTTCTATAATATTGTATAACCCATGAGCGATACAGGCCTGGCAATGTTCAGAAGGGACATTCAAACACTTTAAGATAAAATTTTAAAGGTACTGTGAAGATGTCAAATCTGATCAGTATAGCAAAGATAGATGTAGGCAATTCTTTATTTATCTTCTAAGCGGACCAAAACACAACCGACAAAATCTCCAGATTTTAGAAAGGATCTCCCACATTCCACCTAGTCAAACGCCCAACATGGAAAGATAGTAGAGGGTGGGGCCTGTTGTTTTTTAGCCTAAATGAAGGTCTAAAAGACATTCACAACATTACATGGCATCCTGTAGAAGAAGCGTTCTCCCGCGCCATCATAAGTCTGCAAGAATTTAATGTCAGAGACCTGTCAATGTTGAGTGATATGAATAGATGATTCTGTTGCACTCTCATTTTCTTGTAGCGCTGAGCCAACTGCATAAATATCTACTGGGCCTTCATTAGAACCCACTGCAAGGTAGCGCCATATGGAGAAAATTTCATTTCATGAATTTACTTCTTTCCGTGTCTTTGATTTGAACCTCCTCTGTCATATCTCTGCAATAGCAAGGGTTGGAAATGTTAGCAGTTGGACCTGCGAGTTACAAGATGGTTCCCTAGACCTAAAACATTTCAATTGCTTCAGGTTTTGGGATTCTTTAACAAATATTGAATGAGTACTGTAGCCCAATACACAAAGAGTAACAATCCTTCTAAAGATAAAATAGTAGGAAAATGTATTAGGGTATAAAATTATAACTTTTGTTTTATTTAATTAGGAATCAAATTACTTACATACGGAGAGGAGGAATGGATACTGCTAAATTTGGCTAGCATATAGGACTGGCATATACTAAGAAGAGGGTGGGAAAAACAAGCTATAGTGCTTACTTCTACGTCCTTCTTAGTTCTGTAACTTGTTTTGTTACGTGACCAGCGTGGTTGTGATTAACATGGCTTTGTCCCTGTTTCAGTGTTCCAATGGTAGTGAATAACTTGTATTGTGTCGAGTGATACCTCACAGTCTGGGTACTGTGTCAAAACACGGATTTGTACTAGCTTCTTTTCCCGTTTTTTTAGGGGGGGTGGGGGGCTTAATTTTTTTTTTTTTTATATTTAGCTTATTAAAAGTCAAAATTAAAAAAAACACGGACACAGTTTTTGAGAGAAACGAATGTTTTGTTGTGTGATAGTAGTTATACCGGTTGTCTTATCTCGGAACAGAGAAGCGGGGAACAAAGAGTGACAAGGGAAAACACCTACTCCAGCACCAGGTACAGTATTGTCACGCCTAGACCCGTTCCGGGGGCGTGGTCGAGACAAATTTCAGTAGTTGCGTGACGGGTGGTGTAAGTGAACATTTTTTGTACTGCTCTAAAGCGCAACACTTAAGGGCGTTTTATACAGACCCCTAAGCTCCAGCCGCCCAAAATGGGCTGCAAGGTCCGGACCCTTAAAAATGTTTACCCACAGCTCCGGACTTTGCAGACTAATTAAGTGCGACCCCCCGCCCACTTTAGCAAAGATCCAAACTTCAGTTTTCTTGTACCTGGTCATTTGATGGATGACAAATATTTGATCCGGTGTAGGATAGTGAGATGTGGGGCTCTCCTGGCTTCTGTTTGTTCTTTTTTTGCACCCCGCCCCTTTTAAGTGATCTGATTGATGTCCGGACAAAACGGAGGTAAACCGGGCAGTTTTGCTTTCTTTTTTCTCCGTCCTCAGGCAGCCAGGCAAAGTAAGTGACGGAGTGGTGGGTTGGGAGACAGAGAAGAAGAGGAAGAGCGAGATACCCTAGATCTCTGGTCGAATTAAGTGGCCAGCGGGATCTTAGGGGTGTGTAAAAAAGGCCCTAACAGGAGACAAAACGGATGTGAAGTAACCGTCTATAACATGTTTATTGTCCTTCATTGTGCTTACAAACTGCTTGGATACATTTTTGTAAGTCCATCATTTTATTATTGGGATTTATTTAAATATTTTATCAATCTTTCTCTAAAGGTATCATTTTAAAATATCATCAAGAAACTAAAACATGGGAAAAAACCAAATCCTTAGTAAAATAATCATTTGGTTACTCGGGACAGCATCTCCGGGATTCAAAAATAAAAAAATTCCACTAACAGATGGCGCTTTCACTTCATAATTGATCTCAAATACAGATGTCTCAATTCTCAAAGAGTTAGACACAATCATGTCAAATTTTAAAAAATTGTAAACCAAACAAACAAAAAACCTCCAAATCTATGGTCCTTTTTGATCACATCGTTATTTAAGATATCTATAGCAAAATATGTTTCTTTGAAAATTAATCTATGACTGGTACCACTGTGTGAACAATTTTATTAGTTTTTTTGGCTAGCATATGTGCTGCACTTCCTGATTAGTCACGTGATCGTTGGAAATCTATCAGCGAGAGTGATAAAAAGAAAAGAATAAAAAAGGAAAGAAATGGGGGGAAATGTGTGGAGTATATACAAGAATAGTGAAAAATATACTTTAAAGCTTAAGGTCAGTCTGAGGTTAAAGAAAACTGTTATAAAGTATATTGGTGTTGGTACATAACACCTGCAAAGTTAAATATAATAAAGAAGAAATAACTTTCCAATATGTTGGAGATGTAAAAAAGAAAAAAGTTGACATAATTTTACATTTGTGGTGGGCATGTAGAGAAAAGGAAATTATGAATGGAATTTGTTTTTCAATGAATGCAAGAAATTTGGGGGGATATTCCCAATGTCCCTAGCTGATTTTGTTAAACATAGTTGCAAGGATATACAACTGAAGAAAGAGGTGTGGGAATTGGTTAAGTTTAATGGGTACGGGCTGCAAAGGGTGATTTTTGCAAAATATTGGAAATCTATAATCAATCAGTAAGGGAAGATGGCATAAGGAGTTTTGGAATTTAGCTATTAATGATAAACTGACTTGTTGATATCAAAATTAGGAAAAAAGGGTGAGCAAGTCTACGAACTTTTAATGGAATATGGGATAAATTTACTGGTATATGTATGCCAAAAGGTTAAAGGGTACACAACCCTGGAGAAGACTCAATGTTATTTTCTGGAGAGAAATGGGGTGGTCAATATCATGAAAGTTGTAATTTTTGTTTATGTCCAGAAGTGGGGGGGGTAAGCACTGGGTCTATGTTTTTTATATACTTCTTATACTTTTGGTTATATTGTATGTGTGTTATTTTCTATTCCTTATGGTATCTTGCTGTTTTTTTAATTAAAAAGGGTGGGGGGAGGAAATAAACGGGGTGGTCTCCCTATTAACTTGAATTCCTCTCCTTCTTCTGTTGAGTAAACTGTATTTGCAAAGGCTTTACATTTGTCTCTCAATTAATGTCTTATTCAGCATTTAACTACGTTCAATGTTCCATACCACCCTTCTTTCCCTTCAAACAAACCAGCTCTGCTTCACTGTTTCTAGAGCCGCCGAGCCAGAAAGCTGCGGTAAATACTCCAGGCCTTATGGATCCTGGAAGGGTTCTAAACACCTACTGACAAGTGTGATCGCTTCCAAAGATAATGACCCTGAGGCAGATTCAGATGGAACTATTTGTCAGTCTCCACTATTGTGCCAGTTGGATCCACTCAGTGCCAATGAGCACAGATCTTACTAAGACTTCTGTCCAGTTCATTCTTAAAACTCCTCTTCTAGGAAACTGGAATCTCTTTAAGAAGTACCGATCAAAAATGTTTCAAAAGTTTGAAGGAAAGCTATAAATTTTTCAAAAAAAACAAGTCTGTACAGTCATTTTTCCCCATGTTTTGTTATTGGTATTGATAACACAAAGTATTTCATGCTAATCGACCTTGTAAATCAGCTGCCTTCAGCACTCTTTTAAAAATCAGGAGGCAGCCCTAAAATTGTGTCACTTTTCACGTGTGTGTGTGTGTGTGTGTGGTTGTGTTGTGTGTGTGTGTGTGTGTTGTGTGTGTGTGTTTGTCGTGCGCTGCGAGGAGCGCACGCGTTGTGTGTTTCAGTCGTGATCCGACTCTTCTGTGGACTCCACGTCCATTGGAGTGTTCTTGACAGTATAATGGAGTGAGTTTGCCGAGTTCTACTCCAGGTGCCTACAAGTGGTCTCCATCATGTACTTAGCCAGGCCCGACCCTGCTTTGTTTTTCTCAGGAGAGTTTTGGATGTCCTGTAGGTCATCTAGCAGCGTTTCCATACTCTGAGAAGTTAGATTTCAATCACTTGTGAATCACACCCTAAATATCTCTTCTGAGACTTTTTCTGTAACCATCAGGATAGAAAACACTTTACACACCAATAGGAATAAGAATAGGAATCTTTATTGTCATTGCCCCCTGCAGGAACAACGACATTTGTGGTTGCATATTTAATCTCATTTTAAAAATTTCACATTGATTAAAATAAATGGTATAAACGAATAATAAGTATGACCATTATAAAATGACTAAAATATGACATATAAAATCAAGCTGACTTCAAAGTCAGAATTTCCGTTTAAGGCCAATATTGTCTAAAAAAGAACGGATTATTATTTGAGACGGTTTGTTCTTGCCTCAGAATCCTTGCTTATAGTCAAAGAGTCCATGCAAATTGTACATTATAAATCTTATCTCAGTTCTGTATTTGACTTTAGTTGCACTCTTCTGCTTTTTATTCCTTCAAGGTGTGATTTTTGTGGAGCTGTTAATGTGTGGTGTGTGTGGGGGGGTGTTTGCCACTAATGATAACACTACCCCAACATATAAACATTCTGATTTACAGCGCTACTAAAGTGACAACCAGTCTCATTATGCCTCCACTTGTGAATCTGCACGATCTTGCATGATCCTGCATCTTCTTCAAATATTCTCCAAAATCTCATAAGTCACCTTATATACACAGTAGGCCACTGAAAAGCTGAACAATTTTGCGTACAATTAACCATTGTCAGTCAGTCAGTCAGACACTTTATTGGCCATAATAAACTAAATAAATAAGTAAAATAGACAATGACAGTAGAGAATAAAATACACAATTGGGAAAGTGTACATGCCCAACAAGTATCATTTAAAAACACGGGAAGGATATGTAGGGTTTATGGGAGTAGTATTGTAATAGAACGTGAGCAAGAGGGTGTTTCCCATGTTATCCTTTTTATTTGTCCAGCCAGAACTGACTGCTGACCTTCAGTATGAAGGACTATATTTGGGGGTGAGTTGTATCAAAAGGCCCGTAAGTAACTGTGGCTGCGTCGGATGGTATTAACAAAGATAAATGTGGCAATCTGTAGAGTGGGTTTTGTCTAAGCCTGAGTAGAAGATTATGCATAATGATCTCGTCCATGGTGACAGGGAATCTAGCATGATGTGGCTCTAGGGGCGGAAGCGCGGATGTCATATATAGAGGACAAAGGGGGGGTTTAAATAGGATCATATGCGCCAAGAGAACTCGGTGTCTGAATTACTGGGGCATAAACGAGTCTCAAGTGATAGAGAGCCAAATCTCGATAGAGGACATTAGAGGGGTGCACATTACATATAGCTAGAGTGAAAGCACGTCGTTCTGTGGATTCTCTAAATGATGTAGGTAGCTGGCGGCTTGCCAACAGGTAGTGGGAGTTGTAGACTGCGAGGAGAACATGCTTTAGAGGCTGCTGCAAAAAGGTCTTGCCTTTAAATGTTAGCAGTCTAAGCTTTACAAGCATATAAGCCATGCAATGAAAGGTAGTGCCACACAAGTTAGATCAGGTTGAAAGCCAGCGCCATAATTCGGATTGGAGCGTCGAGAAACGTTTAAGGCCAGGAGAGGTAAAATGGTCGGAGAGAATGCCTCTATCAGAGGGTCATTATGTGAGGTAAAACAAATTCTCAGCCAGTATTAAATTGTCTTAGCTGTGCTGGGTGTTCAGTTGCTTGAGTCCAGCCTACAGAACAGAGGGCTGCATAGGTAAACAATGTGGAACTGCCATATTTTTATAAAGAAAAAATTGGATTTGAAGCATTTCAACCAGTGGATCAATGGCGTCCACCAAACTGGTACCCCATATAGCAGTTGGGAGATGACCTTGGCTTGAAAACATGCAGAGCAGCTGGGGATATGTTGATTGACACCAATATAAAATAACCTGGTAGATAGACATTGATGGTCAGTCTGGCTGAGTTGATAGGAATGCGCTTGTTTGGCCCAGGATGTTACGTAAAAAAAATTTAGACTAAGTTCTTAAAATTCTATTAGGACTTGTTGTATTTGCTCTCCGTGAAAATCCAGATGGAGGAAGATGGGGGGATGGGAGTCGTCTCTGCTGTGAGCCGACGTCCAGTAAGGTCCAATTTTTTGCTTTTATCTATATTTCCACTCCCTACTCATAATTTTACCGAAGCAACATAGCTATTCCCCACAAGCCATAGGACTTTGGTTTAGTCTGACTCTGGGGAAGCTATATTGCATTCTCCTTAGCTCGGCTTGTTTAACTTACTGGTAGCAGCTGTTTGTGATAAGCTGAGTCCGTAAATCTACATTTTCATACAGATCCCCCTCCCTCCTGTCTATCACCTATCTGGTGTGAAACAGAAGAGAGAAATACCTTCTGATACTGCTTGCACTTTCTCTGCTGCCTATATTCGCTTAAGAAACTGAAGGAACCCGAGGGAAGATAAGCAAAAAGCAATTTGTTGTTCACGGTCTCCAGCAGCTACTTTGCTTTAAATCTCATCAATCAACATTTTGTTCATGGTTCATCTCCCGGGGTTAACAAATGGGGGAAGAACAAAAAAGGCAGCGACTCTCCCTCAGGATGCCACTCTGTATCGAAGACCTACTAAAACAGCTGCGCATTGAAGAGACCATTCGAAGTGCTAAGAATGATCTCAGTTTTAGACGTCAGTGACAGATCTTCTCCGGACAATGGGTGGAAACAGTCACCCAACTCTCACACTTCGAAGCATCTGTAATCCTCCACTTCTCAAGAGTACTTCAGCCCTGAGCTGACTACCCTACTGCACTCTGACAGCTGTTCCTTGGGCATAAAATCTTACCAGATGGCTCCGATTTAAAATGCCACCTCAGATCAACACCGTGCAGACAACACAGTTATGTGACCCATCTCTCCTTCCATCAGAGATGATGTCAGGGGTCTTGCTTTCATGCCACGTCCAGAGTGACGGCAGGATGTTGCCCCAGGACTGCTGCACGTCTAACTCTAGCTCAGAGCAGGGCCTAGAGCAGCCCTCCACGCTAAATGCTGTTGCTTGCTGGGGATTTTGCTGTGCTTACGGGCAAAGCCGTGTTGGCAATATTTTCCAAGCTGGATCACGCTTACAAATCACATGCTCTTCAAGAACCATCAACACTCATCTTATGACCATCTGTCTAATAGAAATAACAAGGTCTACCCCAGGCAATATGTACTCCATCTCCCTCTTGGAGGCCTGCCCTCAAGGATGCCTAGGCCCCCAATACCCAGCGGGGTTCATTGCGCGCATTGCATCAGAGACAAATCTACTTGGAAATTGCAACCATTCCTGTAAATCATGGGGAAGGATGGCGGAACAGAGCGCAGATTATTCACTCTCTGCTGTCTTCTGCGCCATGGAAGGTGCTCTATCGATCTTGAGGGATATGAGAGAGCTGCCTGCCCCTAGTTGCAAACTAAGGCTTGTACTTAAATTCACCAGCTCCTTGATCCGTCGACGCTCTTCAGGTTGTCTTGGTTTTTACTCAACCTACACATAAGCCTCAAAAGGTCTTTTCTGATGAGGCCCCCCTAAGCCTACTGCCTCACACCGACCTAGACAAACAGTCTGTTCCCTTACTTTTTCCAACTCTAATGAGGAATGGACAAACCCGCTCCGTGCCACTACTTGGTAGAATGCCTAATCTATCTAAGCACACTATAAACCCCTGTGCTTGAATTGTGGACGCTTGTACCCACTCTCCCTGTGAGAGCGGTAACATGGCCAAATGTCAGTACAGACTCTTAGATGGAGAAAGCTCTCTTACTATTCAATTAAGACTGACGAGGAACCCTTGGAAACACCTACTGAACAGAGCAACAAAAAAAAAAAAATTTATGGAAACCCGTCCTATTCCAGTGCTCCCTGCAAACAACAGATCCACCAACACACCTGGTCCTTCAATAAAAGGATGTTTGGTTCAGGCGAACCCCATAGCTGAAGATCCATTATCCACAGACAGTCATACACAGATTCTCCAAATCTGCAGACCCCTTAATGAGGCTCCGCTTTTATAACTTGACTCAGTAGTGGCTCTTCACCTCTGCTGTCACCAAAGATCCTAGGAATATACCCCCAAGTGAACAGCTCAAGGACTCCTCAGCCATTTTTGACAAGGTTACACCCCGGTCCACAACATATGGTCAATGCCCACAATGTACTGATTTTCTTCATGTAATCACTTCCTCCAAATCTATAACATTGATGACCCACCAGTGGTAAGACTGGCCCTTTATTGGTTGGAACCCTCCATTGTGCACTGTGATGAACTGGCTGTGGTATAATTCCACCCAACAGAGCGGCAAAGTGGTCCCCACCTGTGTAGAGCCCCCATCCATTTGGGGAACAATCACCTCAGTTGGTTTGAACCCGGTGGGTGTCCCCCCATCAGATTTAATTTCCCATCCTTTAGTATACTCTCTTGGCAATGTATCAGGATGGACGAGGACATTCGAGATCCAGAGGTACAGAGGGGTCCTACTGAATCAAAGGGATTATTCTCTCCAGGAAAATCCTGTCACCTCTGAATTATCTGGATGGTTCCACGGCTTACTCCCTCCAGCTTCTAAGCAGAAGCTTAGGGGCGTCTTCAGGTGGCTCGCTATAATTGGTTGAACATATCCCATCGAGTAAGTATCATGGCTGACAGTCACTGAAAACTCCAGATTATTTAGAGTAAGCACTTGACACAAGACCTATTAATAGCAAATGTGTATATTTCCCCTAACGAGAAGGAAAGCTGATAGAGAACTGCAATGGAAGCTACTTATTCAAGCATTGGTAAACACCGAAATTGGTTTCCCAAAGCATGGTGCTTTGTGGCAGTGTGACTTAAATGCCAGGGTGGGGTCTGGCTCTCGAATGGTATATTCATGTCAGCAGATGTCTTAACTGTAGGGAAATCCTGTTCCTGACTACTTTTCCTGGACCGGGAGGTCTCTAGGACAAATCAATTAATCATGCTGGTCATCTACTTGCCAATTTCAGCTTTCAAAAGCCTCTCTGGCATTAACGGCTTTAGCTGACCTTAAATTTCGATGGCGAGTTCACCTACATTTCACCACATGGAACAAGTGTGATTGATTACATACTGATACCTGTTCACTAATATCCTTTTGTCTTGGTTTTTAGGTCCATACTCTTATGACTCTAGTGACCATATCCCCATACTCTGCACTCTCGCCATTCACCACCGCACCTCCTGAATCTAATCACTGCTCCAACACTCCCCTTCCACACCAATGCGTGCAGTTAAAATAAAATGGGACCCTGCCACCAAAACACTCTTTGAGAAGTTCCTCCAGATGCAACCACCACTAGATGTCTTTACATTCTCTGTCACTGATAGCCCTTTGGCGGACATATAGACAGATACGAGCAAGTTTGAGAAATACTCTAACAGCCTGCATTGGACGGCCACCTTCTACTCAGCTTCCCATCATTTAAGGGTCGTTCCCCAAGGGACTCACTATGGCCGTCTCAATCTAAAGAAAGAATACGCCAAATTTATCATAACCTTCCAAAAATCTAATAGTGTTTCTTTACCCCACAGATATTTAAGATTTATTGTCAGCATCAACTTGCAGAGGCCATCAAATCTAGCATTAAACACCGTTCAGCAGCTGTGTGGGACAGGTTAAGCAAGCAATTAAAAGCAGGAACCAAAGCACTTTTGGGAAGTGATCGCAAGGATTGTTCCATTCTAAAACTTACCAATCTCTGTATTATCCTCCTCACTGGGAAGACATATTTTCGGTCTCTCTTTTTCGTATGGACTGCATATCAACCTTCCTTCAAACATGTGGTTAATCCTAATGATTTATGATTGGCCCCAGTCGCCATCTTCTGAAATTAAGCAGCTACTAACAACTTTGAAATCCGGAAAGGCCCTGGTCCGGATCAACTTCCTCCTGATTTTTTCAAAACTTATGCTGTTGGGTGGGGCACCTATTCTGGAATCTTTTTCTTTTGTGGAATAGTCTCTGGGATAATGCCCAAGTCATGGGTTCAACTCTATAATTTTACCCATTTTCAAAAAGGGGGATAGGAAAATGCCAGGCAATTATCGACAATTCAGCCTGCTGTCAGTCAGTGGGCAAGGTATTGCTAACCACTCATGTTCGACTCAAACTTTCCTGGATAAATGATAATAAACATACTTGGGCAGAGCAAGCAGGATCAAACTATTCGTGAGAATAAATCCACAGTGGACCATTGTTTTAATCTTATCCCATCTTATAGCCAAGAAACTGCCATATGAAGGAGTCAATATATGCTGACCTTTTTTAGATCTTAAAGATGCTTTTGACTCTGTATAGACCGGGAACTTTTATGGGCCAAGTTAAGGGCTGCGGCTTAGACAGAAAGACTGCTTTTTTTAATCAAAGGTTACACACAGAGACACTTGCTGCATTCGAGTTTCAGCAATGGTGCTCTTTCCAGCTGCGTTTCCCATCAAAAGGAGGAGTTAAAACAGGGCTGTGTTCTTTGCCCCCACCCTATTCAATCTGTACATCAATGACCTTAGCACCAATATTGCTAGAAGGTATAAACAGCCACTGCCCAAGATTGGGACATTTTGGCAGTGCCCATTCTTATGTACGCAGATGACATGGTATACTTTCCGCACCAAGAAGGTTTAAGACGATTATTTTAGAATGTATCAAATATCTTTACGCAACAAAATGTCCACTCAATTACAGTATGTCCCAAATAGTTGTTTTACAAATTAACCATTGTTGTATAGGCTGTGAGAAAAGTTCCTCTTGGTGTTAAAGAACAGGGAAATTGTAGTTTGAAGCTCATTTTCGTAACCAGGTTATCAAACCAGGATCTGATTCATGGCGAAGTTTTTGAGGTTATTCTTACAGGATAAGAACTGTGCGTAGCATGCAAAGAGAGGAGGAGAGAGAAAAGGATAGGAACACACATTCATTACTGGGCTGAAAAACTCGAGTTTTATTAGACAATTGTCTTGGAAGTGGACAACTTAAACCTTCCAGAATTGGCATGAGTTTTGCCTCAGTTAAAGTCAACATCCCGTTTTCTTCTTCTCTTTTCCTTACTCTCAGGCAATGATGAAAGAGCCATCTTTCATTCACAGAGACAGGCTGAGATCTCAGGGCTGAAAGACACACTCCGACAGCTTACTCCATTTTACAACGGGCAATCAAGGCTATGGTCAGTAGGCTCCATAAGCTATATGAGAAGAAAAGACTATGAGAAGATTTCCTATCATTATAGAACATGTCATTTATGTATTTATTTTTCATGGCCATGGATTACTTAAATCCTACACAAACTCAGGCTTTCTGATACTGATGCCTGCAGCTCTTTCTCTTTTAATGGGTTATCGAAGGATTTCACGGCCGGGATCTGATCGGTTGTTGTGGTTTTATCAGGTGTTTGACCGTGTTCTGGAAGTTTTTCTTACTGAGGTTTCATCAGTTTCTGCAGCCAGCATCTTCAGGAAATGCAAGGAGTTCGGAAATAGTTATCTCTGTACTCTGTGGTATAGAATGAGTGAGATTGTGTGTTTTTATTGGGGGAGGGGAGAGGATCAATTGCAAGTGAAATTGTTCTTAATCCCGCCACATCACAATACAATGACTAACACCTATTTTCCTGGAATAGGACAAGTTTCCCCTTTCCACATCTTAAAAAACCCCACAAATTCACTAATCTATATCCAGCGCACAGAGGTGCGGCTCCTAGTTTCCTAAGCTCCTTGCCCTCTGAGATGCCAGCAGAGCCTGGTGAAACATAAGTAAGAAAAATTATTCCAGAACATGGAGAAAAGGAGAAAAAGCCTGAAAAACTTCACAACAGCTACCTTTCCTATTTTATTTAATAAATTATTTAAATTATATGACACCTCAAATGATATAGACAATTACCAATGTGCAATTAAGCTGTAAGGGTTTTCTGTAAATTGGAATCGAACTGACAGATTGCAATTGTAGTATAGACTGTTGTTACAAATATATTTATACATGTGAAAAAAATAGTTTAATGTTCGCTTTTAAAGTTGAATTGACCCCAGTGTCCTGTATTTAAAAACAATGACCAATTTTGGGAAAGCGAGAAACACATCAAAACTGGATGGCAAACCTTGGACAGATGTTGGTCTTGTGCTCTTGCTTAACCGACACAGATACGATCGTCACTGCCCGTGACAACTAAAGGTTTCTTGGGATGGGACGGCCAGAGCCAGAGTTTCTCCTTCACAGTGGCCCGGCATGATCAACACTGGGCTGTCTCCTTTATCTCACCATTCACCTCAAATATTAATGTCTTGGGTCCCTGCTAAAAAGTCAGTCTGCTTTCCAGATACACTACGAATAGTTAAACCTGGGAACGAAGAGAAAGAGGCCTGAGAAAAGGGTGGACAAGTCTTTGTTTTATATTATTACCTGGCTTGTGGGCTCAAAGATAAGCACTTTTAAGTCCAGTTGTTTTCTGTGGGAAAGCTGTTAAAAAGAAGTGGGGAGTGATTGGTCGATCATGCCAATAGCGGATCCTAGCCCCCTGAGAATTGCTTTGGCTGCTATCCCATGACCACTAAAAACGCTTCAAACTGCTGAAGAGCAGTTCATAAAATAATGTCCCACGGCCAGAGGACCTTTTTTTTAAAAATGCGGTTATGCCCACTTTAGCACAACCCAGCGGTTTCCCATGTGACTTGTCTCGAGGCAGTAAAAAAATTGTCTCTGTTCCGATGCGGATTTTTAACTTGTAACAGTGGTACCTTGTATAAAGAATTAATTCGTTCCAAATGAAATTCTGTTAAGCAAATTTTCCTTTAAACAAATTTCCATAGGAATGCATTGAAAACAGAGTAATCCCAAATCGCGACCATTTTTATGTTGTACGGATTTGCCCCATAGGCAATTCTGTTAAAGCAAGTTTCCCCTATCTCCGGAATTTTTTTTATGTTACAGATTTTATGTTATACAAACCGTTTGTTATACAAGGGTCCACTGTACTTGAGTCCATGGGGACATGGAAACACTGCTTCAAAACCTTTTCGCCCCTGTTACGGTGTCTTTCAGTGAGGTACTTGTGGTTTTTGTTTGTTGGTTTGTTTGTTTTTGAAATTGCCAGTTTGGGATATCTGTACAGCGGAAGCTGAGTGTCATTTTCACAGCACTGAAACAACATGTGTTTAACTTATTTCTGCTAACACCCACTTTAGTGATGTAACGCACAGTTTTCCCATGAGGCAAACACCATAATGCACAGAAAATTAAAATAGAACATGTTTGCATTGAGTGAGCAAAGACAGTTGGAAGCCAACTGGTCGATATCCAAACCCCAGAGGGATTTCCCCCCCTCATACAACAGACATGGTTTCCAGTTGCGTGGACACAAAAGATGCGCTTCTTTAAACTGCAACCGTGGGGACCCAGGAACCGCGTCTTCAACCATGTGACTGTTCCCGGGGGAAAGCCGCATTTTAGTTTGAGCCGTTTTTTCCGGCCATGGGATAGCAGCTTAACTCTGCCTATATTAACAAAGTGCAATATACATGAGCTTTCCACAACCATTAATTTGCACTTCTGACAGTGCAATCTCTTTCTTCATCTTATTCACTGTAGAATAAACAGATGGGCCATAATCCTCAAAATAGGACACACACACACCCTTCCACGTGTTAATAAAAGCCATGCCCTTCTTTTATTTAATTATCTTCAGGTCTTTTCTCTTCTCTGGATGGAGATTCATTCCTTCTGAAAATGCAGGCCCACTATACAGTGCTCCTGTATCCCATTCTGCTCCTGGAAGCTGAGAATGTAAAGACAGCTGGTAGTATGTTTAGAATAAATTCCCACTTAATTTTGAGAGCTGTCTTGTATACGTGGCATTACTGGGTTTCAATTTTTTTA
>JAWVWN010001736.1:0-14040 GCA_037367305.1 Phrynocephalus vlangalii | reverse complement strand
TTATCTATTTACACATGAATAGTGTCATCTTCTTGATGGTCAATGATAAATGCTAATGGAAATAAAAAGCTGGGATAGCTCATGATGTTTTGATGTGTGAGAGGGAGAAAGGCAGACTAGAAATTAAATACATAAATAATGAATTAATAAAATAAATTCAGAGCTAGTGCTGAATCTTCATGTCACATTTACAGGTCAGATGGACTATAGCTATTTAAATATGTTTTCTTTGAAGGCTGGTAATGGGATAGTATATACTACCATATCTGAGGCAACAGGTTAGTTTAGGGGAACAGGACACTATGTACAGCATAGCTAGTTCTGCCTTCCAACAGGAGGAAATGAGAATATAAACGAAACTGATGTAGGGGCAAATGCTCATTATGATGGTCCCCATAACTGGCCCCGTTCAAGAAAAGTTCAAAAGCATGGTGAGCTGCATCAAATCCCTCTCAATAAATGAGAAACTTTTAAAACTTTGAATTGCTCATTCAAGGCCACAGTATCCTCACCTATTTTGCATGATACTAAGTAAAGCTTGCCACAATGCCCTATTTCCGAGAAACCTATCTATCTCCCTTCCATAATCTCAGAGGGAACATGGCAGCCTGAGAGGGATGGTGGAAAATTCCATAGTCTCTATTGCTTAGAGGTTTCAAACCTATGAGCCCTTGGAACATTTAAGGAGATGTACTCCTGTACCTGTTACCTGTGGCAATGACCTAACTCTGCTTAGTGGTATTCTGGCCCCACTAGAAACATACCTGTGAACTTCATGTATCACATAGCTGCTATGTTACAAAGTCAGCACAATGAACCCCTGACCTTATTCGTCTTTTTAGGTGTGCAATGACAGGGAGGGGAGATCAACATAATCTACTCCACCATGTAGTCATTGAATTTATGTGAAAACATAGGGGTACAGGAATAGTCCATCCCAGAATTTGAAAAAGTTAGGTTTTATCACTGCACCTCCCTGAATGCCCTAGACAGGCAGCTGGGAGAATTTTGTGTACTGTAATCCAAAATGTCCCAATTGGTGGTCTTGGTTTTTTGGTACCCGCTTGTTTTTTTTTTTTTCACAATCTTGTTTCATGGTCACAAAATCCATATCTGTGTCATTAAATTTTATTTATATTTATTTATTTTTATATTTATATACCGCACCAATTTCCCAAAGGGAACTCTGGGTGGTTCACATAAAAAGCACAGGAAACCCACAAGATAATAAAAAGATTAAAAGATGACAACAATTAAAAAAGTAAAAAGGAAGTTGGCAAGAGGCATAAGAATAATAATAAATGCAAATTAGTACAAAAACAAAAAACAATACCGTGATACAAACCCTAGTGATTGCCGAAGGCATCCCTAAACAGCCAGGTTTTAATGGCTTTTTTAAAGGATGCCAAGGAGGGAGCCTGGCATATCTCACTCGGTAATTTGTTCCAGAGCGCCAGGACAGCCACTGAGAAGGCCCGTTTAGGAGTTGCTACCCTACGGGCCTCCCTGGGGGTGGCCACCCGGAGCGAGAGAGCCAAGGAGGATCAGGTGGGTCGGACCAGCTCTGATCGTAGGGAGATACGCTCTGCCAGATATTTGGCGATGGGTTCCAATGTGATGTAGTTGATAGAGTGATGGACTAGGGTTCTGGGTTTTAATCCTTGTTCAGCTATGGAAGCTCTCTGCTGGAGTGGAATTGGTAGAAACACTCTTAAATATCTCACATACATTTAAAACCCTTTTAGGGTCTCTATAGGTTGGTATGACGTGACAGCATATAACAGCAACAATGTATGGGAATAATATTATATCCAAATTTGCTTTCTTCTTTAGAAATTTCCTTAGATTGTCTTGAGAGTCTTCAAGAGTTCCAAACTATGTGTACAAAACAGGTGGCAATAGTATCATAAATACATAAAATAACGCCAAGGAGAAACAGTGAAAGACATATGGGGCAGGTTCTTTCTTTCTTTCTTTCTTTCTTTCTTTCTTTCTTTCTTTCTTTCTTTCTTTCTTTCTTTCTTTCTTTCAACAAATACATTACTTGTCTTTCAGGCAGACAGCTTGATTCTGTTTAGAGTAGGATATCTATGAAAAGCATCATGGCTCTAAGCTCTCATTCATAGCTGCCACAAAAATCATACACAGGAAAAAAAATGATCATTGGCAGGTTGCAGCATAAGCTCCTGCATCTAGCTAACCTTAGCAGGTCATCCACTCTGTAAAACATGTCACTGGGTTTCTGTAGAGTATTCCTTTTACATATAAGTAATAAGATTGCCAACATCATTCACACGACAGAATGGAAGGGAGAAACTTTTGTGAGCTTAAGTTACTTGATTCTTTGGGCTAGAAATAGGTGACAAGCATCAGTCAATTAGATGTGAGGGATAGTGATAGGAGAAAATTTAGAGAGATAAATCTATATTAAATGTGAAAGGGCAAACCGCTTATTCTAAAATTGCCTTGCATTTAGGGTTGAGAAGACAGGTTTCCCATGACTGCTTTTCCTAAGTAAAAAAAAGTTCTTTTTGTTGAAATTAAGAAAACATCACCTGTAAGCATCACCCATGTGTATCTTAGTGGTGTCCACTTTCCTGTGATGAATATAAATCTTCATTTATTTTATTCTTGCTAGTGAGAAAAATCCATTTCAAGGCATCTTCTCCCCTCTCTGTGACATTACAAGAGTACTGTCTGTCTCCCTTCCCTTCCCCATTTTGTCATTTTCGCAAGACATTTTTAAAAAATGGTTTTGTAAAGGGGATAAGCACACCCTCCACCAAACAAAAGTATCTTGATATGGTAGATACTCATTAATACTAAGGACAAGAAATGTGGGATGTTTTTCCCCCAGAGTTCTGGCCAGCTGCTATGTTTGCATCAACTTTTTGCTTTAAAAACTGTAATCCTTAATGGGATCACACAAAGTCCCCATCTGTATCTGAAAAGCTCAGGTTTAGCACTAAGATCTGTAAGGGATAATAAGCACATTAATATGAAGAGACGTTTCCATCCAGGGAGAAACCGTGTCCAAACGGGGGCAGTTCAATCAACTTAACACATGTATAATGGCTTGAACCTCTGAAGAAGTTCACTTTCCAGGAAGAGGAAAAACTAAAATTATACTCATTTCAGAGACTGCTCATTTTCCACGTCTTTCATGGCCGTCTGGATAACACAGTGAGTCTGAAGAGAACCTTCCCGAATTTTCAGTATTCTTTCATTCTCTTATTCCAATTAATTATTTTATTTATTTATTTATTTATTTGATTGATTGATTTTTATACTGTGCATCTACCAATGGTGGCCACTCAGAGCTGTCAGAACGTTTTGTAATAATGTTCTATAAGTGAGTTTTTCAACTTGCAACTAGAGATATTAAGTTCAGCTGAAGACAAGAGCTAGTTCAGAAAAGTGGCCTTGACAGGAAGGCTAGTCCAAGGACACTGGAGCATAGCTCAGAAGCATGGATGGAATTAAGCACTGTGTCATGTGGTGTAAAAGTAAAGAGATGATGGGGAAGTGAATCTATATATACCATCTGTATTGCCATGTATTTTTGCTGCTTAGTCAGGGCTGTTTAGCCAGTATGCTGTAAGCCTGAGGTGTTGGCTATAATGAAGAAGAGTAGCTGGAGTATTTGTGCTACTGATTAGAGATGGGCATGACCAGGAAAAATGATGTTTCGAGTTGTCGTGTGTCAGAGCCGGCCCGTTTTGGCTTGTTTCTGTTTGTCGCAAAAATTTTCAAAAATTGGGGGTAGGGTAGCGGGCTCCTGGAGGCACCTCTCTGGGGTGGGTGCCTCCTCTGGCCCGCTACAAAGGGAAAAGGAAGGGTACATGACCGTGTAGCCATTGCGTACCAAGTGGCACTGGCAGAGGCACCCCTCTTTTGGATGCCTCTAGCTCACTAAGAAGGACAGCATACTTGCGTACAGAGTTTTTTGGAACTTTGGACTGGTGAGCGAGGTGAGAGAACAATGCCTCTGCTGGGCGCCCTCTGACTCACTAAGAAGGACCGTGTACTTGTGTGTAGTGCAATGCGAGTACAGATCTGGCTTAGGGTTGGGTTAGGGCAAGGGCTAGGCTTAGGGTTATTACGGGTAAGGTTAGGGTGAGTTAGTGGGCTGCACCTCTGGGTGCCTCTGACCCACTAAGAAGGACAGTGTACTGGCGTATGGGTTAGGGTTAGGGTTAGGGTTAGGGTTAGGTCTAGGGTTATAGTGGGCTTTTTATGCCCGACTGGCACATCCCCGAAGTCTCAGTCAAAACCTGGCCAAGTGGCCATGCGATTGGTGGAATGGCTCCAAAAATTTGCATGGTCCCATCCCATGACCAGCCCATCAGTGCGCCGTGGTCATAAATTAAAAATAAAAATAAAATAAAATAAAATCAATGGATTGGAGACAGACGTTTATTGCAAGAAAAACCCACTGCTGCTACTGTAAAACTACAGGCAGTTTAAAATACCTAATTTTTGCATGTTACTGTGTGGTGCTATGGAGGTTTTATGGACCACGGTTTCAAAAAAAAATATTTAGGACGCCATTATGTATACCCCACGCAACGCATGGCATGGCATGGTGAGACAACGAGGATGCACCCAACCAGAGAAGCACAGGACAGGAGAGGGGAGGAGGCCGGGACACCCCCCCCCCAGAAACCACCCCTCTGGTAGGTGCCCTCACTCAGCAGGCATATTTTCGCCTGCTTTTTGGCCGGGAATCGGTTTTTTTAAAAAACTTTTTTTCTGTGCCGCTTGGCATCGCGCGATCGCCACGATGCCATGAACGACAATGACAAATCAGACCCAATTTTTCTTTTATCGGTTCGAGTTCGAGTTCTGACAGCTTAATTGTCATTACCGTTTCTGTTGCGTAACGGAAATGAGGAACGGAAACGGGAAAAGAGAATTTCGCCAAGTCGTGCCCATGTCTACTACTGATTGTAAATCTCTGGAAAAATATGAACCTGTAAATATTTTGTAAATAGACTTCAATAGAAAACCAGCAACAGAGTCTGTCATATTTTTGCCTTTGGAACTTTGCTCATTGAGCTTAACCCCTCATGGTTAATGGGGGAATTGGTACTGGTTGGCGGTGGGAATCATAATGTGTGTGTGTGGGGGGGGGGAGAAATGTTGTTCTTTTAATGGAGTAGGGGGGAGATAGATTGACTTTTGATTCCTGCTTTGACCCAATCACCTTTCAAACCTGTTCAAGCCAGTGTAATTGGTCCTAACCTCCTTTGAGGCTCCCTTGGGATCCATTTTGATTTGGGAAGTTTTTGGGAACCTTGGGATGGGAAGAGCCTTTAATATCAACATCAACAAATCACTATCAGATCACCACTGCTGGGATTGGGACCACTACTGTGATGCAGCAGCAAGTTTCCCATGTTAAAGGACCACCTCCCAGTCCCAAGGCTTTCAAAGACTTCCATAAGTCAAAGGGATCCCTTGAAAACCTGGAGACCTTAAATAGGGGGAATAGGAAGCTTCAAGTTAGCCTTTATTGAATTCAATAATCACTTGGTGGACTGTTGATAACAATAGCACTTATCCTGGAGAAGCTGTGCCAAATAGATTTCAGCTTCCAAATAAATTGTATCAAGCAAGAGACAAAACAAAGAAGTAACAATAAAAATATAAAATAAAAAAGAAGACAAAAACATTGTGGCACCTTAAAGACTAACTGCTATATCTCAACATGAGTCTTCAAGGACAAGTCCAATTTTTCAGACACAATGAATCATAGCTCCTAAGGTTTTATAGAAACTCTTTCTAGAGCATTGCTTTGTTTCATATATTACCAAAATGATCATACACTGGTCTTGTGCACTGGTCTTGTGGATTGGTAATGCTTAAAAGAACAAGGCTGCCTTCCATAATTCATTTGCATCACAGTATGAGGAGGAAAATTATGCCCAGTGTCATCCTGGTCAACATTATCTACTTGGGTCATGAATATGAAATGTGAAGGAGGATGTTAAATGATGGGAACTGTATGTTTGAGGCAAGCATAGACATGTGGGAAATGGCAGCAAAGCAGCTTTAGCAGAAGGAAAGTAATAAAATGCAAGAATTATGTTACCAGGCCATTGAAATGTTTTTGTCAAGACAGCACATTCTGTTTTTCAATATAAACCTAAGCTAAAGAAAATTCAACAGAGTTTGAGAATATTCTGCAAATGATTCAGCCACTTCTTTCCACTTCAGTGAATAATCCATGAGGCTGCCTGCCACCATATGACTTTTCATTCCATGCACAATTTATATTTGATCTGTGAAAGTAGGTTGCTTTTTAAAATGTATGAATGAACCTAGATGGGTCCAAATTTAGTTCCATGCAACTGGACTGACTGAAGTAGTCTTAGAATCACAGAATCATCGTAGGGTTGGAAGGTCTTCTAGTCCAAACCCCTGCCCAAGGCAGGATATCTCATAACATCCCAGACAGATGGCTGTCCAATATTTCCAGCAATGGGGCATCCATAAGATTGGGAGGCAAGCTGTTCCACTGTTTAATGGCACTCACCATCAATTTCTTCACATCTCTCCTCATCGACCCCCTCCAGAACCTGGAGCTCCTACCCTGCGAGTCAAATAATTTTTTTGAATGGGGTGAGCTACAGTATTGGAGTGGAATCCCTGAAAATGTGTAGTATATTCATCAGCAAGTGAAAGCCTAGGCCAGCCCTAAATGCTATTCTGTAATTTCACGCACTTTCCTATCCTGTAATATCACATGCTAAGGCTGAAAAATAGACCTGGACCTGCCTTTTTGGTAATCTGGTACATGAGCCAAATTGGAGCAGCCATTAGAAAGCTATTAAATTTGCCATTTGCAACATTATTGATATTTATTTTACAATCAGGAAAACTGGTGGGGAGAACCACCATAACATCCTATAGCTAGCCTCTTAATTCTAATATTTGGATTTTTTTAAAAGGCAGGCTTTGGGCTCAATTTTATTCTTTTGTTTGAGTCAGCATGATCCCACTGACAAATATATCCATGTTCTGCTGAACAACAAGAACAACAAAAACCACCCATACACAAATCTAAGGGTACAGATAAGCCATGTGTATATATTGAGTATTCTGCCAGGGGAGTAAGTTTTTCTGCTCCCCTGCCAGAGTTCTATTTATTCTGAGGCAAATTCCAATGAATGAATCAATTCCTCATATATGAACACCCCTGCTCCATCTTTCTTTCTTTCTTTCTTTCTTTCTTTCTTTCTTTCTTTCTTTCTTTCTTTCTTTCTTTCTTTCTTTCTTTCTTTCTTTCTTTCTTTCTTTCTTTCGAGCCAGCAGTCAGCCAAGCCAAGGCTTTCTCCCTTCCCCTTTCAGCCCCTACCACCTTCCTCCCCTTCTGCCCCATTTCTCAAGCAACATTGTCTCCTCACTCCCTTACTTCCTGTTTTCTATTCCTCTCAGTCATCAGCCACCACAGTCATCCCTTTCATTATTTCATATGATTTTTATATGAGATCCTCACCAAGCCAGCATCAAATCATAGATTCCATCTGTACCCACTGAAGACCAATTCCAGGGCTGCCTGGAACCCATTTTTTTATTTAGGTGTATTCCTATATATGAAATTCATGGGGATCCATGGGCACCCAGGCCTGGGACCCATATTTCTGTGATTTGGGTCAATTCAATACACCTGACTCCTGTGTCACAGTGGAACAAGAACATGCATTTTTAGCTGCTACAACTATTCTTCAATCTGCATGATGTTTTGTCTGTACTTCAGGCTGCAACTCTTTCACATACACACAAGAATCATCAGATGATCACAAGAGAATATCCCTCCGCTCCTCCAACAACACTATCCTAAGTTCTTTTCCTTGAGTTCTCTCAGTAAAATTTTGTTCCCAGCTGAGAGGAGCAAAAGATCAAATATCCATGTTTGTTTTCCTGTTGCTCTTGGTATCTTCTGTTTTGCCTTTCAGGAATCCATCCGGTGGCTTCAAGAATATTTCATGGGAATACATCACGTGGAATGATGTGGAAAGAGAAGTGTCAGACTAATAAAGAGAGCAAATATGAACAATTGTTTATCTCCTTTCTGACAATAAATTGTTCTATGTGCTTAGCTTTTTCTCAGGACATAAGCAGGAAAACGAATGACAGGATTAAAGACGGTCTGCTTGTGTTTAAACTGGAGCACTGTCTCTGAATCACACTGGCTGTCTTGTCCTTGATCTATCTGTTCCTCGGTGCACAGCCACTCATGTTTGTGGTGGGGTGTCCTCTCATCCTTACAATCACAAAACCTCCTCTGAACTGTTTACCACCTGGGCCAATCACTGGGTTGGATCCAATGTCATCCTTGAGCTGGCAGATCTTCATGGTCCACTGAAAATGCTCAGTGGTCGAAAGAGAGGTGGGTGTGTTCTTTGTACTAATTTTCCTTTGTAGTTCCAAAGTTCCAGAGAGCTTCCTACCCTCTGGTGATAATTTTTCAGAAAGACTGAGCTTACAGAAGGAAGGACATTTTCCCCAGTTTCAGCCAGCAGGCACAGTGTGCTAGATATATAAATCCCCGTGGATCTCATCACTGCATGTGAGTGTGAGGATCCACAAAATAAATATCCTTGCCCATGGAAGGGTAAAGTGTTTGGTGATGTTGTCTGAACAACAGAAGAGTACATGAACCTCTCCCTGTATCTCGCTCTCTCGATTTGTCTGTAACTCTCTTCTGCATTTAAGAGTTAAGAAATTTTCTGTAAATGTTTTAATATGAATACTGGAACTAGCTGATGCTTTGTTCCATAGATTTTAAGGATCATAAGCCCTGCAAGGAGGTTATATGTGTGTTTTGTTTTTCAACAACAACCTAATCATTGTGTGCTTGCATTATTTGCACTTCATTTCTTGAAAGTGATTGATTCTAGCTTTCTAGTATCATTTGAGCAGCTTAGACTGTGCATGGGCCCCCATCCACTTTTGGGGCCAATTCAAGGCATCTGAATATATCCGTATTTAGGCTAGATCCGTTTTTGTGTTGTCACATTTGATATGTGCCTTAGATCTGAATCCATCTGTGTATTTGTAAAGCCAATTCACTGGAAAAATGAGAAGTCAGTCTTGTTCTTGCACAGTTCCATAGATTTTCTGAAGACAAAGAGGGGGAGTAAATGAAACACACTTGCTTTTAAATTTCAAATTAACAGCATTTGTGTGCATTGTTGTTGTTGTGTTGCTGTTGTTGTGTACCATTATGTCAGAACTGACTTATCACAACCTCACTATGGTTCCACTGGGGCTTTCAAGGTAAGTGAGATACTTAAGTTTTTATCAGTTCTACTCCCCCAGTGAGTGTCCAAGGCAAAGTGGAAATTCAAACCCTGTTCTTGAATGTCCTGTTTCTTCACTCTATCCCCTACGCCACAGTGCATTACTTGTGTGTATTACACACCTTGAAATGTACTTTTCAGAAAGGAAAGGAAATGTAAAAATATATTGTCCACACAGCCAATACCCATGCCAATACTTCCTACTCATTCATACCACAAGCACCCACGACAGGAAGATGGAAAAGCAGCTCCTGGCCATCAAAAATATGAGCAGACAGAGTCACCGAAATCTGACCTTATCAGAGAGACGGCAGTGTCTGTGATTCAATAATATTTAGACATCCATCTCCTCCAAACCACAAAGCTACTGAGCAAAATAAAACATTTATGTATTTAAAACAGATTAAAACTCTGTGATTTTCTCTTTTTTAAAGTACAAATTGGCTTAGGCTGAAAATAGAGAGGGCTTACATGGTTTCCATCACTTGCTCAGCCTAAAGTCCTTGACATATATCCAGGAACAGAGAATTTCACCACTGCAGAGAAGCTATCAGAACTGCCTCAATGTGTTTTCCAAACCTGACATATAGTTAAAGGGGTGTTCTAGTCTGATTTTAGGGACACAGAAGAAAATGCAATCAGTCTCTGACATGGATTGGCTGCAATCCGTTCAGGGACTTAGAGATCAAGTAGTTTCAATTGTGTTTAAGACGATGACTTGGATGACAGCAAAAAGGTTACATCAATCTGATGTACAGTTCCCTTGCCTTCATTAGGAGAACAGCTATTGTCATTTGTCTAACTGTGGAAGATTCCATCAAGGACAGTGCTCTGCCCACCATCTTACAGTGTGCTGGAATGGTCTTATCAAAGCTCGAATGGTGGTTTCTGAATTTGAATGCATCAGAATTAGCAATGGGTGAACCATCCCTGATTCACATTAGATTGGACATGATCCAGTCAAAAGAAGGATGCCGCTTTTAATTTATAAACTTATTCAACATTCACATTCATTCACATCACCAGAGTTGACTTACAAAACATTGGAAGAGCTATCTAGTGAAAACCACTGCTAAGGACCCTAATAATCTACCATTGCAGTTCAGAAGCCTCGCCAATAATAGTTTTAAATTATAGTGACTATTTAAAAAGTGACAAGTTACTTTTATTTTATTTTTTACTATATCAAATATAACTCTCTGTTTTCTAATTTCTAAAATGTTAGCAAATAGTTACTTTATAGTTGTCTTATAGGAATGGGCACAAAACAAAAACAAAATGCTGTTTCATCATGTTGTTACATAACAAAATGAAACAGAATGAAACAAAATGAAACAAAACAAAATGATGAAGCAGCATTTTATTACAGATGAACCAAAACAGTTGTTTTTCTTAAAATGAACTATTTTGTTCTGTCTGTAAAATGGTCACTTACCTGTGGCTGTTCCGCCGCTGCCTCTGCTGCCAAGACCGCCCAGCCAGGCCACAGAGGGTGAGTGGCTGGCAGGTCAGACTAGGTCCACTGCCAGAGCTGTCGTCGCTGCAACAAGAAAGGATGAGCAGCTAGTAGGCCGGCCTAGCCCTGCCGCCACCATGGAGTCACCATGGCCGCCGTCAGAGTCTCCAGCAGCCGGTGGCGGCAGCAGCGGCAACGGAACACCCCACGGGTAAGCGACCATTTCAGTGGTAGAGTGAAGTTGTCTCTCCTTTCTGCTTTAGAGGTATTGTGACATGGTTATTAGAAATGGGGTTTAATTTAAAAATGAATCGCAACATTCAATGACTATCGTTGATTTTTAAAATATTCATGCCTTCATATTCATGAAGTCTAGAACCCCCCCCCCTGACAAATATAAAATGATTAATATTTACTTTTCTTTATTCATCCCCAATTGTCTCTGTCATTAGGCAGAGAGAGAAGGTGTACCTATGGACCTCAGCTGCGATCTTGGCAAAGGCCACCCTTTATGAAGATCACTGCTGTGGTTTCCCTTTGCCATTGGCTATCAAAAAAAAACAACCCATAAAACCAAGGGCCCAACAAGTCATCATTCATTAGTGGTTCATGGTGCATCAACCTGATGAACCATGAACCACAGGGGAACTGCCATTTTTGGCAGTTTATTACTATCTCTTGTGGTTATAGTTTTTTTGTTGTGAAACAAATTCTTCATAAAGTCTACGTCCCTCCATCCTTCCACCCTATTATCTCTCTCTCTCTCTCTCTCTCTCTCTCTCTCTCTCTCTCTCATGATAATATGATAATTATGATAGTGTCAGTCATTTTAGATTACAAAACAAAAACAAATCATATAATATTTGCAATAAATACAAAGCAGACTGAAATTCAAATTGCACTTTGATATAATTTTTTAATCTGATTTCTACAATAGTTTAATCAACTCGTTTCTTATTATCCAAGCCAATGCACAAAATTTTACAACCTTAGCTGTAATTTTACTTGAAGAATCAGTGTGGAAAAAAGAGATACAAAATGTATTGTGTCTCCCTGGGTGATGTTTTAAAATTGAGGGAATAGGTAGACTGCGATAATCTTTATAAGATGTGCAATACATAAGGCCATGGCTGATAGTTTCCACCATACCAGATTGGTAAGGGTAAAAATTTTGATTGTATGTTCTTTTGAGAATGACTGAAGGCAGAGCATTGAAATGAGCAAGGGTGAAAGCTCTTGCAGCTAGTTCTTTGCAAGCAGTTGTTTCCATATTTTATTTCAGAAACTATCAGGAAACAGTAGACAAGACTATCTCAAGCCCAGATGTAGAAGCATAGAGTACCTGTGTGACTAGAGTACGCAAATATCCAACTCTTGCTCCTCAGCTATTACTTAAAGTTCTATAGGCAAAATGAACATCAAGGCAAGAAGCAAATGCAAATGGGTTGGCTTCAGCTTTATGCTCTGTTTTTCAAGAGCTTCATTCACAAATCGCCAGTTATCACAAAACTATCCATTTGTTGTCCTTAAGGAATTGACCAGGATGGAAGCTTATTACATTTGGCAATGGATACAATGACACACAAGGCAACATTCCTTTCAAATCACAAGCTTAGATCTAAGAAATCTATCAACACCTTCAGGGTCCAGCAAGATAATAATAACACAAAACGGTTGGTCCTTTTAGCCATTCATTGTGTTCTGAGTGAAATCTATAGCCTGAGCTTCTTCCATCAGTCAGATCAGAAATATTCCATTTACTTAAACTAGCTTGACTAACAATTCTTGTACGTTGCTATATTTCGTTCCATACTGTTTTTCTCTGCCAAGCATATAAATCTTAACTTAGAATCCCCATAATACTAAAACTCCATAAAGTCCCTTACAAACAGTTGGAACTAGAGATGGTATGAATAAAACACACACAACTAAATTCATTCAAAAATAGCTAATTTATCAATTTGTCAACTCCTAACAAATTCCTCCCTCTCTTCCAACCCCCTCACCCTGATCTGGTTTCTGCTTTTAACCTCTGAGGAATTTTTACTACAAGGCCCTAAAACTACACAACCATTCATGCTATGTTCCCACCCCTCATAACCTTAAAGTAACCCCCTTCCCCCTCCTCTTTCCCCCCCCTACCCGCCTTCACCCATCTGTTTCTGTCTCTTTTGGGAAATTTTTTAAAAACAGAGCTTACATACAAATATACAAATACACAACAGCCAATGAATATTTGGTGTGTTGTGTTGTGTCATACGTCGTGACCGTCTCTTCATGACTCCTTTCCCATGGAGTTTTCTTGGCAGGAATACTGGAGTGGTTTGCCAGTTCCTACTCCAGGCGCTACAACACCTGGTATTCACTGGTGGTCTCCCATCCAAGTACTAATCAGGGCCGACCCGGCTTAGCTTCCGAAATTAGGTGAGATCGATGTGCTTAGGTATTTAAGGTGCCACATTTTTGTCTTTTGTTTTGTTTTATTTTTCATTAATTTTTACCCGGAACCCCCAACAAATTTGAAAACAATGAATTCTTAGTGATTTTTATTTGCACTGGACATCTCTACTTGATCTACTGCTGTCCACTGGAGGTCTAGGTACCAGCTGTGACAAAACCTGGAAGCAGGAGAAATACATATGTAAATTATGAGCCAATCCAGCAGGAGGCAGGGGATTTGGGGAATAAAAATGGGGGAGCCTGGGTTTAGAGTTATGAGTTGAGTTTTGAGCTGACATTGAGGAAGGGACAGCTCTTTAGATTCGGGATAGTGAGGGCTTTACTATTTACTAGGAAAGGGCATGAAATGCCAAAAAGCATTTCTGGCGTTTTGGGCCCTGGGCCACTTAATTCCCTTTCTGTTTTTCGGGGGCCAGGGGCCGCTTTTTTCCCTTTTTTCGTTTTTGGGGGCGGCAATCGGCCAGGGGGCCCCCCCAGGCCCCGGGCACCCCCCCAGATCCGGGGGCATGCAGGGCCCGGGGAGCATTTCCCTGGGGCGGGGGGGCCCCCCCGGGGGCCGGGGGAAGCCTCCCCGGGAGAGCCATCCCAAGCCCCGGGGGCCCTCCTGGGGGGGGTGTTGCCCATCACCACCCCCACACTGCCACCCCCAAGCACCACTGAGCACTGCCCTGCCTTGCCCCCCTCCCCAAAGGACCAATCTGCCCACCATCTGCCACCCTTTGGGGCGCTACCCCAAGCTCGCGCTCCGCCCTAACGGGGGGCCCCTTTTCCCGGGAAACTCTCACTCCGGGGGCCACTCCCCGGCGACCGCCACCC
>JAWVWN010001735.1:0-77534 GCA_037367305.1 Phrynocephalus vlangalii | reverse complement strand
TAGGTTTCACGGGTTTTAGGTATGCTTGTTGGGGTGGATTTCGGGTTTCTTCCTTTGTAGAAATCTGGTTGTTTTGGCGAACGTTTTCGACGAGGTCTCACTCGTATCTTCAGGCTGGTGTTCTGGCTTCTTTCTTCTTGAAGCAAAGCGTGATTCAGTTGAAGTCCTTCTTTAAATACTGCTGGGGGGGTTTGTGGTTTGCTTGCTCTGTTGCTGATTCTAGGTTCTTTGTTCTTTTGTGATCTGCTGTGTGGCTGAGGCGTTTCGTTAAGGGCTTAACTGCTGGTGGGTTAGATGGCTGTTTAGAGACATCCTGTGTGGTGAGGTGCTGGATGTGTGTCTATTAGCTTTTGTTTCTTAACGACCTTGGTGATGGGCGTTCTGGCGCATTCCTGGGCTTTGGTGGAGTGGGGTCCTGTGTCTTGTAAATTCATTTTTGGTCTGGCTACGTGTCTGTGGTCTCCAAGGGTTTTTTTTGGCGTGTGTAAGTGTGCTCCATGTGGTGACTGGAGTGGGGTTGTTAGCGGTAGATGGTGCAGTCGTGGTTTTGTTATTGGATGGTGGTTTTTCGTTTCATCTGGGGGGAAGGGTTCTGGGTTTGTGTTTGGTGTGGATGGAAGGTGGTGGCATCTTGTGTCTTTTGGACCTGGTGTCAGTCTTTGGACCAGTCTTTGAACACAGCCTGAAGATCGCCAAAAACAACCGATTTCACCGGGAAGAAACCCGAATCCACCCTACATGATATATATTTTATATATATATATAAAATATTTATATTTATTTTATTTTATATATATTATATATTTATATATTATATTTTATATTATAAAATATATTATTTATATATATATTAATTTATATTTTATATATATATTATATATTTGTTTTCGTAGTTTTTTCACGGGTTAGGTATGCATGTTTAGGGTGGATTCGGGTTTCTTCCCGTGTAGAAATCTGGTTGTTTTGGCGACGTTTCGACGAGGGTCTCACTCGTCATCTTCGGCTGGTGTTCTGGCTTTTTTCTTCTTGAAGCAAAGGTGATCTCAGTTGAAGTCCTTTTAAATACTGTGGGGGGGTGTGGTTTGCTGTTTTGTAGGTTTGTTTGTTCTTTTGTGTTGCTGTGTGGCTGAGGCGATCGTTAAGGGTTTAACTGCTGGGGGTTAGAGGGTTTTGTTTAGAGACATCCTGTGTGGGTGAGGGTGGATGTGTGTCTATCAGCCTTTTGTTTCTTAACGACCTTGGTGATGGGCGTTCTGGCGCATCCTGGGCTTTGGTGGAGTGGGGTCCTGTGTCTTTGTGAATTCGTTTTGGTCTGGCTACGTGTCTGTGGTTTTCCCAATGTTTTTTTGGGTGTGAAAGTGTGCTCCATGTGGTGACTGGAGTGGGGTGTAGCAGTGATGGTGCAGTCGTGGTTTTGTTATTGGATGGTGGTTTCGTTTCATCTGTGGGAAGGGTCTGGGTTTGTGTTTGGTGTGGATGGAAGGTGGTGGCATCTTGTGTTCTTTTGGACCTGGTGTCAGTCTTTGTGACGGAGGCTCGTCTGTTGACCAGGGCTAGTTTCCAGATGTCAGGCAAGCGGGAGGTGTCATCACGTTTATTCATGTTGTTTGGGTGTTTCTCTATTTCAATGGCTTCCATGATTATTCGACTGTTGAAGTGTTCAGTTTTGGAGATGAGTTTGGTTCTTTCAAAATCAATTTCATGACCTGTTGTTTTTATGTGCTGGAAGAGAGAGGAAGATTTTTCTTCTTTTTTTGACTGCGTTCTTGTGTTCTGCGATGCGTGCGCTTATTCTCCTGTTTGTCTGTCCGATGTATGTGGCTGGACAGACTTTGCATGGTATTTCGTAGACTCCTTGGCTTTCTAGCTCAATCTTGTCTTTGGGGTTTCTTAAAATGTTGGCTATTTTTTGGTCGGTGCAAAAGGCTGTCTTGATATTGTGTTTGTGGAGAATTTTGCTGATTTTGTCTGTGGTGCCTTTGATGTAAGGGAGGAGGGCAGTGCCGTTGTTCTCTTCTGTTTCTTGGTTCTTGGGGGGTGTTTCTTTTTGGATTAGTTTGGTGATGGTGTTTTTTTGGAATCCGTTCGCAATTAAAACATTCGAGAGAGTGTGTAATTCAGTTTTTAGGTGGTCTTTGTCAGCGAGGCGTTTGGTTCTGGAGATGAGGGTTTTTGCTACGGAGTTGATCTGTGCAGGGTGGTGGTGTGATTGTGCATTTAAGTAGTCCGAACATAAACCCAAACTCTGGCTCAGATATGTTGACGACACCTTTGTTATCTGGCCACACGGGAAAGATAAACTGAACAACTTCCTCACACATCTCAACAGCCTACACCCCAAAATACAATTCACTATGGAAATAGAAGCCAACAACCAACTTCCCTTCCTGGACGTCCTAATCTACAAAAAACCCGACGGCTCCTTAGGACATACCATCTACCAGAAAAAAACACATACAAACCGCTACTTAAATGCACAATCACACCACCACCCTGCACAGATCAACTCCGTAGCAAAAACCCTCATCTCCAGAACCAAACGCCTCGCTGACAAAGACCACCTAAAAACTGAATTACACACTCTCTCGAATGTTTTAATTGCGAACGGATTCCAAAAAAACACCATCACCAAACTAATCCAAAAAGAAACACCCCCAAGAACCAAGAAACAGAAGAGAACAACGGCACTGCCCTCCTCCCTTACATCAAAGGCACCACAGACAAAATCAGCAAAATTCTCCACAAACACAATATCAAGACAGCCTTTTGCACCGACCAAAAAATAGCCAACATTTTAAGAAACCCCAAAGACAAGATTGAGCTAGAAAGCCAAGGAGTCTACGAAATACCATGCAAAGTCTGTCCAGCCACATACATCGGACAGACAAACAGGAGAATAAGCGCACGCATCGCAGAACACAAGAACGCAGTCAAAAAAGAAGAAAAATCTTCCTCTCTCTTCCAGACAATAAAAACAACAGGTCATGAAATTGATTTTGAAAGAACCAAACTCATCTCCAAAACTGAACACTTCAACAGTCGAATAATCATGGAAGCCATTGAAATAGAGAAACACCCAAACAACATGAATAAACGTGATGACACCTCCCGCTTGCCTGACATCTGGAAACTAGCCCTGGTCAACAGACGAGCCTCCGTCACAAAGACTGACACCAGGTCCAAAAGAACACAAGATGCCACCACCTTCCATCCACACCAAACACAAACCCAGACCCTTCCCACAGATGAAACGAAACCACCATCCAATAACAAAACCACGACTGCACCATCTACTGCTACACCCCACTCCAGTCACCACATGGAGCACACTTACACACGCCAAAAAAACATTGGGAGACCACAGACACGTAGCCAGACCAAAATGAATTCACAAGACACAGGACCCCACTCCACCAAAGCCCAGGATGCTGCCAGAACGCCCATCACCAAGGTCGTTAAGAAACAAAAGGCTGATAGACACACATCCAGCACCTCACCCACACAGGATGTCTCTAAACAGCCATCTAACCCACCAGCAGTTAATCCCTTAACGATCGCCTCAGCCACACAGCAGATCACAAAAGAACAAACAAACCTACAATCAGCAAACCACACCCCCCAGCAGTATTTATAGAAGGACTTCAACTGAGATCACGCTTTGCTTCAAGAAGAAAGAAGCCAGAACACCAGCCTGAAGATGACGAGTGAGACCTCGTCGAAACGTCGCCAAAACAACCAGATTTCTACACGGGAAGAAACCCGAATCCACCCTAACATGCATATATATATATATATATATATATATATTATATATATATATATATATATATATATAATATATATGTTTTCGTAGATTTTCACGGGTATAGGTATGCATGTTAGGGTGGATTCGGGTTTCTTCCCGTGTAGAAATCTGGTTGTTTTGGCGACGTTTCGACGAGGTCTCACTCGTCATCTTCAGGCTGGTGTTCTGGCTCCTTAGGACATACCATCTACCGGAAAAAAACACATACAAACCGCTACTTAAATGCACAATCACACCACCACCCTGCACAGATCAACTCCGTAGCAAAAACCCTCATCTCCAGAACCAAACGCCTCGCTGACAAAGACCACCTAAAAACTGAATTACACACTCTCTCGAATGCTTTAATTGCGAACGGATTCCAAAAAAACACCATCACCAAACTAATCCAAAAAGAAACACGCCCCAAGAACCAAGAAACAGAAGAGAACAACGGCACTGCCCTCCTCCCTTACATCAAAGGCACCACAGACAAAATCAGCAAAATCCTCCACAAACACAATATCAAGACAGCCTTTTGCACCGAACAAAAAATAGCCAACATTTTAAGAAACCCCAAAGACAAGATTGAGCTAGAAAACCAAGGAGTCTACGAAATACCATGCAAAGTCTGCCCAGCCACATACATCGGGCAGACAAACAGGAGAATAAGCGCACGCATCGCAGAACACAAGAACGCAGTCAAAAAAGAAGAAAAATCTTCCTCTCTCTTCCAGCACATAAAAACAACAGGTCATGAAATTGATTTTGAAAGAACCAAACTCATCTCCAAAACTGAACACTTCAACAGTCGAATAATCATGGAAGCCATTGAAATAGAGAAACACCCAAACAACATGAATAAACGTGATGACACCTCCCGCTTGCCTGACATCTGGAAACTAGCCTGGTCAACAGACGAGCCTCTGTCACAAAGACTGACACCAGGTCCAAAAGGACACAAGATGCCACCACCTTCCATCCACACCAAACACAAACCCAGACCCTTCCCACAGATGAAACAAAACCACCATCCAATAACAAAACCACGACTGCACCATCTACCGCTACACCCCACTCCAGTCACCACATGGAGCACACTTACACATGCCAAAAAAACATTGGGAGACCACAGACACGTAGCCAGACCAAAATGAATTCACAAGACACAGGACCCCACTCCACCAAAGCCCAGGATGCTGCCAGAACGCCCATCACCAAGGTCGTTAAGAAACAAAAGGCTAATAGACACACATCCAGCACCTCACCCACACAGGATGTCTCTAAACAGCCATCCAACCCACCAGCAGTTAAGCCCTTAACGATCGCCTCAGCCACACAGCAGATCACAAAAGAACAAAGGAACCTACAATCAGCAACAGAGCAAGCAAACCACACACCCCCCAGCAGTATTTATAGAAGGACTTCAACTCAGATCACGCTTTGCTTCAAGAAGAAAGAAGCCAGAACACCAGCCTGAAGATGACGAGTGAGACCTCGTCGAAACGTCGCCAAAACAACCAGATTTCTACACAGGAAGAAACCCGAATCCACCCTAACATGCATATATATATATATATATATATATTATATATTATATATATATATATATATATATATATATATATATATTATATTATATATTATATATATATTATATATATATATATATATATGTTTTCGTAGATTTTCACGGGTATAGGTATGCATGTTAGGGTGGATTCGGGTTTCTTCCCGTGTAGAAATCTGGTTGTTTTGGCGACGTTTCGACGAGGTCTCACTCGTCATCTTCAGGCTGGTGTTCTGGCTTCTTTCTTCTTGAAGCAAAGCGTGATCTCAGTTGAAGTCCTTCTATAAATACTGCTGGGGGGGTGTGGTTTGCTTGCTCTGTTGCTGATTGTAGGTTCGTTTGTTCTTTTGTGATCTGCTGTGTGGCTGAGGCGATCGTTAAGGGCTTAACTGCTGGTGGGTTAGATGGCTGTTTAGAGACATCCTGTGTGGGTGAGGTGCTGGATGTGTGTCTATTAGCCTTTTGTTTCTTAACGACCTTGGTGATGGGCGTTCTGGCAGCATCCTGGGCTTTGGTGGAGTGGGGTCCTGTGTCTTGTGAATTCATTTTGGTCTGGCTACGTGTCTGTGGTCTCCCAATGTTTTTTTTGGCGTGTGTAAGTGTGCTCCATGTGGTGACTGGAGTGGGGTGTAGCGGTAGATGGTGCAGTCGTGGTTTTGTTATTGGATGGTGGTTTTGTTTCATCTGTGGGAAGGGTCTGGGTTTGTGTTTGGTGTGGATGGAAGGTGGTGGCATCTTGTGTCCTTTTGGACCTGGTGTCAGTCTTTGTGACAGAGGCTCGTCTGTTGACCAGGGCTAGTTTCCAGATGTCAGGCAAGCGGGAGGTGTCATCACGTTTATTCATGTTGTGTGGGTGTTTCTCTATTTCAATGGCTTCCATGATTATTCGACTGTTGAAGTGTTCAGTTTTGGAGATGAGTTTGGTTCTTTCAAAATCAATTTCATGACCTGTTGTTTTTATGTGCTGGAAGAGAGAGGAAGATTTTTCTTCTTTTTTGACTGCGTTCTTGTGTTCTGCGATGCGTGCGCTTATTCTCCTGTTTGTCTGTCCGATGTATGTGGCTGGGCAGACTTTGCATGGTATTTCGTAGACTCCTTGGTTTTCTAGCTCAATCTTGTCTTTGGGGTTTCTTAAAATGTTGGCTATTTTTTGTTCGGTGCAAAAGGCTGTCTTGATATTGTGTTTGTGGAGAATTTTGCTGATTTTGTCTGTGGTGCCTTTGATGTAAGGGAGGAGGGCAGTGCCGTTGTTCTCTTCTGTTTCTTGGTTCTTGGGGGGTGTTTCTTTTTGGATTAGTTTGGTGATGGTGTTTTTTTGGAATCCGTTCGCAATTAAAGCATTCGAGAGAGTGTGTAATTCAGTTTTTAGGTGGTCTTTGTCAGCGAGGCGTTTGGTTCTGGAGATGAGGGTTTTTGCTACGGAGTTGATCTGTGCAGGGTGGTGGTGTGATTGTGCATTTAAGTAGCGGTTTGTATGTGTTTTTTTCCGGTAGATGGTATGTCCTAAGGAGCCGTCGGGTTTTTTGTAGATTAGGACGTCCAGGAAGGGAAGTTGGTTGTTGGCTTCTATTTCCATAGTGAATTGTATTTTGGGGTGTAGGCTGTTGAGATGTGTGAGGAAGTTGTTCAGTTTGTCTTTCCCATGTGGCCAGATAACAAAGGTGTCGTCAACATATCTGAGCCAGAGTTTGGGTTTATGTTCGGACTTCTGTAACGCGTTGGTTTCAAAGTGTTCCATATATAGGTTTGCGATGACCGGTGAGAGGGGTGATCCCATGGGTGCTCCTTCTATCTGTTTGTATCTTTGTCCATTGTGGATGAAGTATGTGTTGGTTAGGCAGTGGTTGGTCAGATCTAGGATGTGCTTGGGGGGGTTGTATTTGTTGTGGATAGCTGTCAAGGCTTCTTGAATGGGCACTTGTGTGAAGAGCGAAACAACATCGAAGCTCACGAGTAGGTCATTGGGTTGTAGGTCTTGTTTCTTTATAATTTCTATGAAGTGGAACGAGTTTTGTACGTATGAAGTGATGGATTCTGCATAGGGCTGGAGTTGTTTGGCAAGAAATTTGGCGAGGTTTTGTAGGGGTGAGCCTATGGAGCTGACTATGGGTCTGAGAGGTGTTCCTTCTTTGTGAATCTTGGGGAGGCCGTAGAGCTTGGGGCATCTGGATGATTTCTCTCTGGGGATGATGCTTGGCTTGATTTCTTCACTTAAGGGTGAGGCTTTTATTTTGGCTTTGGTGGTTTTTTCCAGGTAGGTGGTGGGGTCTGTGTTCAAAGGTATGTAAGCCGGGTCTTGTAGTAGGTTGGATAGTTTGGCTTGGTAGTCAGATGTGTTCATCACCACTGTGGCATTGCCTTTGTCTGCTGGGAGAATGATTATGTTGTTGTCTTTCCTCAGGTTGGTGAGGGCTTTTTGTTCTTCTTTGTGTAAATTGCTTCTGGGTGGTTTGCTGGAGCAGAGGACATTGGTGACTTCGAGTCTGATTTTGTTGGCTTCCTCTGGGTTGATTTTGGTTAGGCTGGCTTCCACTCCGCATATGATGTTTTCAGTGGGGATGTGTCTGGGGGCGACTGCAAAGTTGAATCCTTTGGACAGGACTTTGGTCTCTGCGATGGTGAGTGTCCTGTCTGATATGTTGTGAACTGTTTGTTTCATGGGTGCTGTGGGGGGTTGGGCTTCTGGCGTTTTTCCAGTTTGTGGAGTTTGTTGGTGTGTGTGTCTGTCTTGTGGGAGGTCTCTGTTTCAGCTCTCCAGGCGGCGAGTTGCTTGGATTTGTTCCAGAGTGTTGGGTGGATTTTGTTGCTGAGTTTGAGGTGGAGAGTGAGTAGGTCTCTGTTGGTTTGATCTAGTAGGTATCTTTTCTTGTGTAGTTCGTTTCTGATTAGGGCTAGTTCTGTTCTTTTCAGGATCCTTTCGCTGGATGGGGTTTTTGAGTGGAATTTCAGTTGGAAGCTTGTGGGGATCACATTTTTATCTCGGCAGTTGCGTAGGAATGCAATGTCACATAAGATGGTGGCTCTTCGGACTTCTAGTTTCTCGTAGGTTCTGGTCAGCTGGAAGGTTTCCTCCCCGTAGAGGTCGGATATTTGTTTTCGTAGATTTTCACGGGTATAGGTATGCATGTTAGGGTGGATTCGGGTTTCTTCCCGTGTAGAAATCTGGTTGTTTTGGCGACGTTTCGACGAGGTCTCACTCGTCATCTTCAGGCTGGTGTTCTGGCTTCTTTCTTCTTGAAGCAAAGCGTGATCTCAGTTGAAGTCCTTCTATAAATACTGCTGGGGGTGTGTGGTTTGCTTGCTCTGTTGCTGATTGTAGGTTCGTTTGTTCTTTTGTGATCTGCTGTGTGGCTGAGGCCACACTGAATTACACACTCTCTCGAATGCTTTAATTGCGAACGGATTCCAAAAAAACACCATCACCAAACTAATCCAAAAAGAAACACCCCCCAAGAACCAAGAAACAGAAGAGAACAACGGCACTGCCCTCCTCCCTTACATCAAAGGCACCACAGACAAAATCAGCAAAATTCTCCACAAACACAATATCAAGACAGCCTTTTGCACCGAACAAAAAATAGCCAACATTTTAAGAAACCCCAAAGACAAGATTGAGCTAGAAAACCAAGGAGTCTACGAAATACCATGCAAAGTCTGCCCAGCCACATACATCGGACAGACAAACAGGAGAATAAGCGCACGCATCGCAGAACACAAGAACGCAGTCAAAAAAGAAGAAAAATCTTCCTCTCTCTTCCAGCACATAAAAACAACAGGTCATGAAATTGATTTTGAAAGAACCAAACTCATCTCCAAAACTGAACACTTCAACAGTCGAATAATCATGGAAGCCATTGAAATAGAGAAACACCCAAACAACATGAATAAACGTGATGACACCTCCCGCTTGCCTGACATCTGGAAACTAGCCCTGGTCAACAGACGAGCCTCTGTCACAAAGACTGACACCAGGTCCAAAAGGACACAAGATGCCACCACCTTCCATCCACACCAAACACAAACCCAGACCCTTCCCACAGATGAAACAAAACCACCATCCAATAACAAAACCACGACTGCACCATCTACCGCTACACCCCACTCCAGTCACCACATGGAGCACACTTACACACGCCAAAAAAACATTGGGAGACCACAGACACGTAGCCAGACCAAAATGAATTCACAAGACACAGGACCCCACTCCACCAAAGCCCAGGATGCTGCCAGAACGCCCATCACCAAGGTCGTTAAGAAACAAAAGGCTAATAGACACACATCCAGCACCTCACCCACACAGGATGTCTCTAAACAGCCATCTAACCCACCAGCAGTTAAGCCCTTAACGATCGCCTCAGCCACACAGCAGATCACAAAAGAACAAACGAACCTACAATCAGCAACAGAGCAAGCAAACCACACCCCCCCAGCAGTATTTATAGAAGGACTTCAACTGAGATCACGCTTTGCTTCAAGAAGAAAGAAGCCAGAACACCAGCCTGAAGATGACGAGTGAGACCTCGTCGAAACGTCGCCAAAACAACCAGATTTCTACACGGGAAGAAACCCGAATCCACCCTAACATGCATACCTATACCCGTGAAAATCTACGAAAACATATATATATATATATATATATATATATATATATATATATATATATATATATATATATATATATATATATATATATATTCCTTTCAAAGAGGAAAAGCAACCACTTTTTTATAAGACTAGGTATATGATTTATATTATAGACATATCTAGGTAGGGGAAGATATTTAGATAGAAATGTCACAGTCTGAAAAGACAGGTTTTATTTAAAAAGTTTTTAAAAAGAGATATTACTTTAAAGAAAGTAATGGAGTATCAGTCTTCTAAAAATGGTGATATTTTACTATTTATTCTCAGGGAATTAACATACAGTTTTGTAAAGTGTGTTCAAAGTGCTTCATTTTACATTAGTAAAAGAGATAGTAGCTGTGTGTTTTTTCCCTAGCATTTTCAGTAAATGTTCTCTGAGGATTTCTGAGACAGGCAGCCTTCTCACATAAGCTTTCACGAGGAAATCAGCTCCACCTCTGGGTCAATCGGAACTTCTGTTCCTGTCACAATTAGGTGACACTTAGTTAACCCCTTAACTCATTCCTGGCCAACTGCTATATAACAATGGAAATAAAATAAATAAATTAATTAAATATACAGATATTGAAAACATTTAAAATATGTATTTAAAAGAATAAAGGACAAATATTCAGAAACACACTCTGAATATTACAGTTACTATGTTTTGCCTTGTGGCTGGGCATGCTCTTCATTTGGTGCACATATCCTGTTATTGTCTCCATTCCACCCATTGCTTGGCAATTGAATAAAGAAAGAAAGAAAGAAAGAAAGAAAGAAAGAAAGAAAGAAAGAAAGAAAGAAAGAAAGAAAGAAAGAAAGAAAGAAAGAAAGAAAGAAATGTGCCATCAAGTCACATCTGATGTGTGCTGACTAATGACTATATAGGTTATATGTAAAGGTAAAGGTTTCCCCCCTGAACATGTGTGCTAGTCGTGTCGGACTCTAGGGGAGGTGCTCATCTCCGTATTCAAGCCAAAAAGTCAGTGTTGTGCAAGTTTGTGGCCATGTGACCAGCATGGCTGCAAGGAAACACCATTTTACCTCTCTGCCTTGTACAGCAGTACCTATATATCTACTTGAATTTACATGCTTTTGAACAGCTAGGTTGGCAGGAGGTGGGGTTAACAGTGGGAGCTCAATCTGCTGTGTGGCACCCAGGATTCGAACAGCTGGGCTGCCAACTTTGTAGCTAACAGTTTTCAGTGTTCTAGCCTGCTGAGCCACCAAAATGACCTCTAAAATGTCCAGTTATTGGCAGCTCTGGTAAACCAACAGCTCTGGCTTCCTTTATTGAAATAATCTCTCTCTACTGCCCACCCGGCTTTCCCCAGCAATATTGTTGTTCCTTGTCAGGATAGCCTCAATTTGGACATATTTTCTCTTGTTAGAGTTTAGACTTGACTTGATTTAGCACCCACCTATTTGCCTTTCAGGTAGTCTGTGGTATCTATAAGTATTTGTAAATCCTACCTCCAACAACATGTTTCAAATTCTTTTACATAGCAAGGCTCATTTCAGCTTTGATTTCAAGTGATAATCTTGGCTAAATACAAGCCCCACTTTTAAAAATATATTCACACTATGTATTGGCTAAGATATAAATACTTAAAATGTCATAAGTAGAGATGGGCACAAAATGCCAAAATGATGTTTCATTTCATTTTTTTTAATTCATTTTGTTTGGAATGAAATGAATTCTTTTTAAAAAATTCATTTCATTCTTCATTTTGTTTCATTTCAGGGGTTTTTTTACAGCCAACCAGCCCCGCAAGTTAGCACTCTCCTCCTGTTTTTTTCACCTAGCACTGACCAGCTGGCCTGCGGGCTGGGTTGGCGTGTTTTTTCTAATTTTTTCATCAAGCGCCGACCAGCTGACTCTTGGGCCGCGTTGGCACTTTTTTTCTTTCTATTTTTTCACAAAGCGCTGACCAGCTGGCCGGGTCGGTGCTTTTTTTCTTTCTGTTTTTTCACTGAGCACCAACCAGCTGGCCTGCTGGCCAGGTCAGCACTTATTTTTATTTATTTATTTTGACAAAAACCGAGATCGACACTTGTCAAATTAAATGATACATGAAAACAAAATGGAATGAAATGAAAAAATAAATTTCCTTGTGTTTTATTTTTTTAAAAAGGGGCCTTTTGTTTCGTTCTGTAGCAAAATGAAAAACAAAAAACAAAACAAAAAATCATTTTGTGCCCATCTCTAGTCATAAGTACATAAGAAGAGCCATGATGGATCAGGCCAAGGGCCCATCTAGTCTAATTTCTTGTATCTCCCAGTGGCCCTGCCAAATGTCTCTGGGTGTCAGGCCCCTGCCAGAACCTATTCCAGAGGCTGAAGAGTTAATGCATGAAGAAGCCCCAGATGGGGTTTCTGAGCTTTCAGTTCCTCCAGCAGCTGCACAGGAGAGTGACTCAGCATCTTCAGGAGATCCTCCACCCCCACAGAGGGCTGCTTGTTGAAGGCAGCAAAGACTTACAACCAGGAGAAGCAGAGACAAGCTTTATCTGAGCCACCAACGTCTACATTTAGCGAGTCCTGAGTTTTGACAGAGTTAGTTTCTGGGGAAGTTATGTTGCTCTCTGGAGACAAAAATTAAGCATTCAGGACTGAGGCAGATTATGGGAGCAACGCGTTGATACAACAACTTGCTACTGCTTTCCTGCTTGATCCTTGTTCCTGCTAGGCGTGACTTTCTCAGTGGACCTGGCATAAGCTACCATTGTCATTCTGGCCTTGACCTTTGAACTGTTTATTTTGCTTTGCTCTCTGAACAGGTGTGACCTTGCCATAGTTTTCCTGGACTATGATTTGCTACTGATTTACTGTATTGGGGTTTGGCTCTGAGTTTCCCGTAAAAGCCTGAACTTACCTGTGTGTGAGAGCCTGTAGGTCGTGACACTGGGAGCACACAAGACTAGATATATATATCTCCTGATGCCACTCTCCTGCATCTGGCCTTTGAAGTACAGTGATACCTCACAAACGGCTCAACTTACAAAAAAATTCGACTTATGAATAGAAATCCATGGGTATAGGAAAAATTCAACTTATGGGAAAAAGCCTGTTTTTCCTTTTTTGTTTTTTAAATATGAAAGGGAAAAGGAATGGAAAGAGTCTTTTTCAAAGTGGCTTCTGCTTGACTGCAATAGCAATACTGCCATCTAATCCATTTCCAATGTATTTCTATGGGAAACTCTGTTTTGACTTACAAAATGTTTGTCTTACGTAAATGCATTGGGAATGGATTAATTTCATAACTAGAGGTACCACTGTACCCTGTTTTTAAGTCTAGAAATAACACATCCCCATCATGGCTTATAACCTGTGATAGACTTTTCCTCCAGGATTCTGTCCGAGTCCCCTTTGAAAGTATCCAGGCCAGATGGCATCACCACGTCCTGTGGCAGGGAGTTCCACAGATTAACAATATGATGGGTAAAGAAGTATTTTCTTTCATCTGTCACTTCTAGATACATAGCCTGACAAGATATAGCATATAATCTCTCTTCTTTTGTATCCAAGCAATCTATTTTGCTAACAGACACCCAGAAAATCCTGCAAAATAAAAATAGCCAGAGATCTACAACTTTGCCAAAGTTTACTACATCAATATCTATCTCAATGTTTCCCCATAAGGCTTCTACTGACAGCAACAAGCATCTGTTTAGTAGTAACATCTGCTCCATCTGCTGAACAGTCAGTAAGTGACCCTCATCTTTGCAACAAGCCTTTTTATATATTCTGGAAATGTTCCAAATTTCTTTGCTTTTGGACACTTTCTGTTCCCACAGGGTAATATTAGTCACTGCATCCAAATTCCTGTTTATGACCCTAAGGACCCTTTAATATAATAATTCCTTTTTCTGTGACTTTTGCTTCTCAAACCCTTAAGAGAAAATCAACATGGTATAGCTTCAATTTTCCAAAGGTGTCTAAGGTATATATCACAGCATACTTTCTTCTTCCCTGTCAGTTTATTGAGAATGCGATTTGTTTCCCTTGATCTAAGAAGGAAATATCTGGTTCAGTATGGCATTCAAAAGAAACCTCATTTTTACATTAACATTTATTGGAGGAAGCAAAATATTGGGGCAAAATACCTTAATGCAGTCATGTCCAAACTTTGGCCCTCCAGATGTTTCAGACTGCATCTCCCACAGTCCTTTGTCATTGGCAATCTAAGCTTAGAATTCTGGGAGTAGTCCAAAACATCAGGAGGGCCGGAGTTTGGACATGCCTGCCTTAATGGATTAAGCCGCTGTCCCATACCAGTCAACAGTCAACAGTCAACAGGCAGAGGCCTGTTCATAGGTCTATCTGCAGGAAAGTTGGATTCTGAGTCACACCTGCTTACATTGTATTGACAGCACTTTATGATCTTCACAGGACATGACACCCCCTTGGCCATGAGTCACCTATAGTACCCCAGTTCTTGATCACTGATTTAGACAGAGAAGGAAAAGAGGAGGAAATTAAATGAATTAACATCAACGATGTTCATGAAAACTCTGATATTATGCAAATGTTTGACAGTTAAGGAGATTCTTGCCAACATGTCATTGCTCTGGTCAGGTATGTTGAGTAACAGTGGAAACGGGCGAAATGACAAAGAGTCTTTTGGCATCTCAAAGACTAACCAAGTTTTATTTGGCATAAGATTTCATAGACCTATTCTGTAATATTTGTTAGTCTTTAAGTTGCCACAGGGTGCTGTTGTTTTGCTGCAGCAACCCAACATAGTTGCCACATGGAAATTTATAAAACAGAAGGTGGACGTGAATAGGGGAGACTGTCTTAGTCTATTTTCTTGTTCACATCTATTTCAAATATGACATGTGGTCATTCATAACATTAATCTGAAGGAGAATTAAGCAGTCATGAATTTTTAAAAACAATATATGGATAGCTCAATGTTTTTCATATCTGGCTGTGGACCAAGAGGTTGGAACCCTAATGCCCCATTGTGCTTCCTGTGAGGACAGAAGAAGGGAATGGCAAACACCACAGAAAATGCTGCGTTAAATTTCCCGGGTTGTCATACAGCAGAAATGATTCAACAGCACACAGTTACTACATATTTGAACAGATTTGCTCACACTTGAACATCTAGGAAAGACTATAGGATTCCAATCCATGATGCAACCCAATCAATTTTGACCCACTGTTCCATTGTTCATATTCTAGCTAAAACTGCATGGATTACCTGATCTTATAACCATGGAATCTTGTGTGGACTGACCTTATTTGAGTGTCATCATTCTTTGTGAACAACCAATACTGTTGTAGGCAGGTCTGAGAGGTAGATTTTTATCCCTTCTCTGTGCAAGCATAGAGAAATGGCTGGGGTACATATTCTTCAATAATATTTGTGTATCAGGGCAGTTATGCAGAATGTAATTTTGTGACCATGGAAATTTGACCATGGCAAGATAGTTACTCATTATTAAGCCACATTACTTATAAGTAGAGATGGGCACGACTTAGCGGTATTTCCGTTTCCGTTTCCGTTACTCGGTTCCGTTACTCTACGGAAACGGTAACGGGAATTACTCCCCCAGACTTCGAGCTCGAACCGACGAACGAACAATTTTGGTCTGATTTGTCGTGCTCGTTCCTTGCATCGCGAGATCGCGCGATGCCACACGCGGCACAGAAAAAAAGTTTTTAAAAGTTAAAAAAACCCGGTTCCCGGCCAAAAAGCAGGCGGGAAAATGGCTGCCGTGCCTCAGGACACCTACCAGAGGGGTTGTTTCTGGAGGTCCCCGGCCTCCCCCCTCATCCCCCGTCCTGGGGTGCTCTGGTGGGACTCGCCGCAGGCTCGCAGCCAGCAAAAAGCCCAGTCTCGCCGCCGGCCGCCGCAATTAAAGCGCAAGCAAGCGGCACGGACGGCACAGGAAAAAACTTTTAAACTCTCCCCCCACCCATTCCCAGGCCAAAAAAGCAGGCGGAAAAATGCCTACTTGACTAAGGGCGCAGGGCACCTACCGGAGGGGTGGTTTCTGGAGGGGGGGGTCCCGCCTCCCCCCCGTCCTGGGCAGCCGGACTCGCGAGTCGCCATCGCCATGCCATGCGGTGCGGGCGGGGGATCCAAAATGGGGCGGCGAACGCAATATTGTTTTTGAAATCGTGGTCCAAAAACACACAAGCACAACAGAAACACGCGAAAATTTATAAACTGCCAGTTTTTTCACAGTAGCAGTGGGTTTTTTCTTGCAACAAAATGTCTCTCCTCTCCTCCTCTGTCCTCCATTGATTTTATTTTATTTTATTTTATTTACACCTGCGCAATGATGGGCTGGCTAAGTGGCCAGCCATGTGGGAGTGGACAACCATGCAAATTTTTGGAGCCATCCCACCAGTCGCATGGCCACTTGGCCATGGAGACTTCTGGGATGTGCCAAAAAGCCCCCTAAAACCTGCCCTAGCCCTAACCCTAACCCTTGGCTCCGTACCCATACATCACAGACTGTCTTCTTAGTGGGTCAGAGAGGCACCCAGAGGTGCAACCCACTAGCCCACCGTAACCTTACGCGTCACTAGCCTAACCCTAGCTCTTGCACTAAGCCACCTTAAAGCCAGATCTACTTGCTTGCATTGCACTACACGCAGCAAGTACACTTCCCTTCTGTGTGAGACATGGTGGTGCGGGAGCCTTGTGCAGGGAAGGTATGACCCTATGACTCTCACACTGGTCTCACGTCTGCACATTATGTTATGCAATATCCATATGGCTATTGCATAGCATTTTGCAGCAGCAGCAGGTGAGGAAGGGAGACCCCCATGTAGAGGGGTCTCTTGGAGCCTGCTTCCCCTTCCTAGTGGCAGGAGGCACCCACGGGTGCCTCCAGGAGCCCACTTTCCCTTTATAGCGGGCCAGAGGAGGCACCCACCCCACAGAGGTGCCTCCAGGAGCCCGCTCCCCCCCCAAAAAACCAGTACTAACGACAACGAAAAAACGAAAAAATGAACCGACTAATTTTTGCGAATTTTCGCGAAAACCGGAAACGACCCGAAACGGGACCGGCCCGACTAACGACAACTCGAAAAATTTTTTTTTCAAGTCGTGCCCATCTCTACTTATAAGTGCAGAAAATATTTTACATCATTTGCCACAAATGATGCCAAAGGCTTCACTCTACATGGCTAATTTCAGGCAAGTCTAATATCCTTAAAAAAAAAAGGAACACCTTAAACCCCCCCACAGAAAAGGCTGTGTTATATTTCTGGGTTTCAATTTTCATTTCATTTTGTTTCGTTTTTCATTTCATTCAGTTTCCTTTCATTTTGTTTCATTTAAAATGATCTTTTTTTAAAAAAATGTTTCATTTCTTCATTTTGTTTCATTTCATTTTCAGTGCACTGTGTGTGTGTGTGTGGTGCTTGTGTAACTTAGTTGGGTGCGTGAAAAGGTGGAATTTTTAAACTTTTGGTTTTTTTGCTGCTCCAAGCGCTGATCAGCTGTAGTGCAGGCTTAGGGCAGCAAAAACATGTTTAAAATCCCTCCTTTCCCCCTCCCCAATGGGTCAGATCATGCAAGAATGAAGCAGAGAGGAGAGCAATCAAAAAATAAAACATGAAAAAGGATTGTGCCTTCTGGGATTAGGCAGATGTTTCCACACTTTGTGACCCTTGATGTGACAGCCATTTTGGTTTGCTTGCTTCCTGGCAGAGATGGGACCAGCTTCTTTTTTGAAGTAGAACTCTGGTTGCCATACTGGCTGGGATATTCTGGGAATGGTAGTGTTGTTGTTATTTTAAGGAACTTTGCCCGCCTCTCTTTGGAAGTAATTTCACCCATCTCTCCTCATACAAATGAAGACAGAGAAGTGCCTGGAAGTGAACTCCTTAATGGTTGCTCCACCCCCAAGCATTTCCTTGCAAGAACAAAAGTTCCAGTCCTTACAAAACACAAAGCAGGGAGGAGTTTTCAGAACACAGCAGCAAGGTCAGTTTGGCTTCCCCCCTACCCCTATCCCACCCCTGGTAAGACTTACTTCCATGCATATGATACCCCTTCATTTTTCATGCCATGATTTTTTTTTTTGGGGGGGGGGAGAGTTGCATACAAGGAAAAATGGTGCATTATAAAAAACTGAGCCTCAGTCTTCTGAAAATTGCTACTGAGTGTAGTTTATGTATTTCCCAAAGTTTTAAAGAAGAAGATATTATGATATACACTGGTGACACACATTTTAATATAAGTTTGCTAAGATATTCTAATGACATTACCTTGTCCAAATGTGACTTTTCATTTCTAGGAACAGGTGGTTCACAGTGAATACAAACTGCTGTGAGATAATAAGCCACTAACGGCATGCACAGTTTCCTTCCCTGTCAGCTTACGGGCTCCAGCACCATCTCACATGCTGGAAATGAAACAAATGGCTCCCTTTGACTACTGTTGCTGCTGATGCTCATACAGCCTTGCACACAGATCATAATGAACACTTGCGTGTCAGTCTGAGATGAAAGATGGAGCCATGAGAAAGGAATCCCATGATAATACACAGCAGCTTCTTCATCCTGGCTTCCCCTTTCTGTGAAGATGACTGATTGAAAGCCCACAAACTACAGCTTTATTAAAGCCTATGGAGTTATGGAGTTGGAAACCAAAGGAAACCAGAGTGACAGGAAAGTGGTATAAAATTGCTTAATTATGTAATTCCTTAATTATTTTGCTCAGGGAATAATAGTCATTTCCCTCCACTGATCAGGAAAAACAAAAAAGCTTAGATAATTAAACTCCATTTTCCTACAGTGTGTACTGGCACTTGGTATACTGTGTAGAGAATGACACAAAAAATCATGTGCACACTATCCTGAGTAAGGAGGAATTAAAAATTGCCAAATATATATATATATATATATAGTGTGTGTGTGTGTGTGTGTGTGTGTGAATCTGTGTTCTAAGACATTGTTACCCATGTTTACCCTTTTGAAATTTGCGTTTGCTGCATTATAATAATGAATGTCATTTTCATCCACATTTCTTCATGGAACCCAGGTAAGAATAGAAGGACAACTCACTATTTGCATTTTATCTTTAGAATAACCCTAGGAGGCAAGCAGATACATAATCACTGACCCAAGAACAGCCATTTATTTCATGGCTGAGATAAGCTTTCGGTTCATGTTTCAATGGGCAATAGGGATGGGCAATTCGTTTCGGAACCAGTAGATTCTGAAATTCCCCACGCAAGCCCAGGTGGTGTTCCAAAGCCTCTGTCAGTTTTTGGAAAGGTTTCCTTTATTGCTGCCTGGCCTTCACTGGGTGGACTGAAGCTACTGGACTGAAGCTATTAAAATGGTAGGAAGAAGACATATTTTCCCAGTTCCTACCATTGAGGGCCTTTAGTCAATGTGTGTGCACTTTATTTTGATTACAGTAATCATTTCTCTTTCTCATCTGTCTCATTTCCTGCTGATAAATGAGGAGGATGAAGATAGTGGCATGCTGATAAAAGTGAACTCCAAAGCACCATTCATGAATAGGTGTGTCATCCACAGAACAAAGCACATAGAGATCTGTGGATGATTTCTTTCTTTCTTTCTTGCCTACTGTCATTGCTGCCCACTTTTTGGAGTGGATGATCATCTGTTTATTCTTACTTTTTTTGGACTAGTTTTGAGGGTCCTGTGAGCCTCAATTGGATACAACTTCAGAAATCAGAATGGGCAAAACCAAAGCAAAAGAACCCAGAAGAGCTGGCATTTAGGATTTTATGGAAGGACCTGGGACTTAGAAGATCCTGAAATGGAAAATAAGCCCCAGAAACAAAAGCAACAGATCCCTAGGCACAATTTCTATTGCACTGTTCTTTTATTCCACCATGGCTTAGGTGAGAATGCTATATAAATTCAATGTTCTGCTCCGCTGCATGACTGCGCAACACGGAGCCTCTTTGTCCCCACCCCCAACTGCCGGAAGCCACACAAAACCCACCTGGTCTCGCAAGAAGAGAAGCCGAGGACTCGCCCACGTTGCTCCGGCCTCTTCGTCGGCCGGCTTTCTTCAGGTGCAGACCGTTGGCACCATTGCGGCTGCCATTTTGGCCATGTGGCATGGGCGGTGGCACGTGGGATGGGAAGAGCAGCAGTGGGGGGGAGTGCACCGGCATTCCCCCCAAGGTCTGATTGAGCAGGCCGCGGGCCCTGAGTGGACTGGCACGTCTGGCGGCGGCGCACCCTGGGGGCGTGGGTGGAAGTGGGCCACTGGCCCGGATTGGACTTACCGGCAGCTGGGGAGGGCTGGGACGGTACCTGGGTGGCCAGACTAGGGGGAGGGCTGTGGCCTAACCCAGGGGTGGGCATTAGCCCGGGAGGCAGTGGGCGGAATGCAGTGCAACCGGGCAGTGCGAGGCATGGGCCCACCCATCCCTATTGTCCCTAACGCCCAGGGTAGCAGCACCTCATGCCAGGCCAGGGAGAAGGGGCCTTTGGAGAACAGCTGGGCGGGCTCAGGGGAGGCCGGTGGCTCTGACTGGGGGTTGCTAGGCCGGGTGAGGGCCTTGATACCAGGGGGTGGATGGCTGCCAGGAAGGCCAGGGCTGGACCCAAGGGTAAGCAGCCCACAAAGCGGGCCATGCCTGCAATGTTCAACTTGGACTCTTCTTCAGACGAGGGCGACTGGCCCATTTGGGCCCAGCTGCAGGACCGCATGGTGGCCCTGGAGGGCAGGGTCGGGGGGCAGCAGACCGGGGATGGAGTTGCCACTACTAGTAGAGCTATGGACAGGCTTTCAAAGGCACGGAAGAAGGCCAAGCTTAGGGACCTAGCAAAGAATCTAATGGCCGTTTTTATGTCTTGGAACACAGGGGCGCCACCACAGGCCAGCAGGAGGCAGCCCAGACTGGTGGAGGAGCCACGACAGCCCATGCGGAGGAGGAAGGTATAGCGGAGCAGGCTGCTGAGGGGATCGTTGTGGCTCAGGTGGCAACAGTGCACATTGGTACCCCGGTGGTGGCTGGGAGCCAGGAGGTGGCGGTGATGGCAGGAGTGTCCATGGCGGCCGGAGATGACGTGGCAAGCCGGCAGGTGAAGGCCAGACTGGTGAACAGTGGGTTGGCATGTGCACTCGACACCACACAGCAAGTCACATGACCATGGCGGGGTGCGGGCCTGGGTGGTGGTACCAGCACACCGGCAGGGATGCAGGTGCCACTTGGGCAAGGGAATTGGTCCGGGGGGCTGGGGCTGGCCCCGGTACAGGTGACTCAGGGGCCATGATGGCTAGCGGCTCACAGATGTGCCCAGCGCAGCAAGTTTCTCAGGTGGGTATGGGTGCACAACCTGGGTCAATGAGGCCATGGTGCCAACCTGCACTGACAGGTGGGGCAGCATATCAGTGGCAACAGGGGCAGGCAGGGATGGTAGGAATGGGAACTGCCTCTGCCTGGCCTAATCAGGTGCAGAATGCATTCTGCCCTAACCCCGGTGCGGTTCGGGTATGCCCCGGGGGGTGGGGAGCCAGTACGGTGTATGCGGGGGTCCCATACACAGCCTTGCCCTATGCGGATTATGCTACCCCGCTATGAGACCACCTGGCTTAAGCCACGAAGGAAATAATATGGAGGGGGGGACTATGTAGACATCTTCAGCCTCTTGAATAGAGAGCTGGACACGAAGGAGCTGGAGAGGGAGAATCCCAAGGACATGGATTGTAGACTCTGCAGGAAGACAGAGAGATCATGGGGGAATTGGCTCCTGACCTTTTCAATCTACATGTCCATGGTGCTGCATGCCCACCCATGGTGGGCGCAGTCATTAATCAAATACAAGGACATGATATACAAGAACTTTGTTGATTTCTCTGGGCACACGTGGTTATCGTATGACGAATGCTTCAGAAAGAAAGCAGTCACGCAACCACACCTTCGGTGGGACGAGCCCCTCCAATCACTATGGCTGCAGCTGATGACTCCGGTCTGCCTGGCACTGGGCGAAAGGTTTGACAGTGGGCATAGTATCAGGTGACAACCAGCAGCCATTACCCCCCACCTGGCGGCGGGTCAGCAGGTTCAACCCCGGCTGATCTGCTGGGATTTCAACAGGCAGGAGGTCTGCAACAGGGCACAGTGCCCAGCACCCAGCACCCAGCTGCCCCAGGGCTAGGGGATCCTATGTTAAGTCAAAGGAGGGGGGGATAACCCAGGAAGCCCCCCACAGGGGGCACCCCACCTAATGCAAAAGGGCCCCAGCCCAATCAACCGTAGTGTCTAGGAGGGATGGTTGAGCTGCAATCTGGATAGGGCAGCAGCCAAGTTTCTGAAAGAAGGTTTTGAGTTTGGGTTTAGGATCCAGTTTGAAGGGTCCCAGCGGCCTTTTATGGCATGCAATTTGAGGATGTTGCAGGGGATGGAGCAGGTGGTGAGCGGGAAGATAGACAAGGAGGTGGCAGAGGGGAGGGTCTTGGGACCTTTTCCGAGTCCGCCACTTTCCGGGCTAAGGGTGTCCCCCTTGGGATTGGTACCCAAAAAGGCTGAGGGGCAATACAGGCTCATTCACCACCTCTCCTACCTGGAGAGAAGTTCGGTGAGTGACATCATCCCACAGGACTTGTGCTCTGTGACATATACATCTTTTGATGCTGCCGTCGCCATGATTCGGAAGTGCGGGGCTGGCGCTGAAATGGCCAAATGTGACATTAAGTCTGCATTTCGGCTGCTTCCAGTGCATCCCGACAATTTTGAACTGCTGGGGTTTCAGTTTGAGGTCCAGTTCTACATGGATAGGGAATTGACGTTTGGCTGTTCTATTTCATGTGCTACGTTTGAGGCGTTTAGTTCCTTTGTTGAGTGGCAGCTGAGGCACATTACTGGGTTGCCCAGTATAGCCCATTATTTAGATGACTATATTTTTTGTGGTGGGAGAGGGCCGGGCACTTGCCACCACATTCTGCGGACCATTCAGGAGCTAGCTCGGGAATTGGGTCTTCCCCTCGCAGAAGACAAGCAGGAGGGCCCGACCACCAGAATAACATTCTTGCCGCTTACCTAATGATAAGCTGGTGGACCTGAGGACTAGGCTGGAGGGGTTGCTGCAGCGCAAGAAAGTGACCCTCAGGGAGCTACAAGAGCTTGTGGGACATCTTAATTTCATGTGCAGGGTGGTGGCCCTCGGTAGGCCGTTTATACACCACTTCTGTGATGCCATGCGGGGCCTGAGGAAGCCCCATCAGAGGGTGAAAGTGTCGGCTGGGATGAGGGAAGATTTGAAGGTGTGGTTGGAGTTCCTGTCTGACTTTAATGGGGTGTCCTTTGGGAGGGCAGAGCTCCTGATGGGAGCTGACTTTCAGGTGCAGACGGATGCTGCAGGGTCACTGGGATTTGGCATATACTGGAAAGGTAGATGGTGCTCTGGCACTTGGCCGCGGCAGTGGGTGAAGGCAGGAGTCATTAGGGACCTTACCTTTCTGGAGCTATTCCCTATCATGGGGTCCCTGTGGATCTGGTCGGGGACTGGGCCAACTCCATAGTCCACTGTTGGTGTGACAACTTGGTGGTAGTCTACACCATCAACAAGCTTATATCTAAGTCAGAGCGGGTCATGGGGTTGGTCCAGGCACTGACGCTGCGCGCACTTCGGTATGACATCATGGTGCATGTGCGCGCCATGTGCCGGGCCTTGATAATGGCATTGCTGATGCTCTCTCCCACCACAATTCAATCATTTCAGGATGCTGGCCCTGGGGGCGGCCAATTGCCCCAAAGAGCTGCCGGATAAAGTATGGCAGGTTGGAGGGAGGAAGTGGATGGGGCCCTAGACTTGGCACTGGTGCCTAGAATGAGGAGGGGGTACAACTCAGCCATCAAGGAATTTGACGAGTTCAGGGACAGCATGGAGTTACAGCACCTATGGCCTGTCCCAGTTGAACACCTGCGGCAGTTCCTGGTCTTCCTGCATAGGAAGGGTTTGGCTCCGGGGACCATGCAATGGAAGCTGGTGGCGCTGGCGTTTCAGGCAAAGGCGTGGGGGTGTGAGGATACGAAATAGGACTTCTGGATGAGGAAGATGTTGGAGGGTTGGGCTAGAGCCCAAGTCAAGGCGGCTGACCCCCGCTTCCCCCAATGCCTGACATCCTTGCCAGGATAGGCAGGGAATGGGACACCATATGAGGTACGAGGCAGCGCTGATGACGGCATTTTTGGCACATTTCGGGTTAGTGAGCTGGTGGCAGGGGGCAAGTAGGACAAATCCCGGGTGGCATTACAATTCTCCGACCTGTACCGGTAACAGGGGAAGCTCACGTTCATGGTAAGATGGTCCAAGACGGACCAGTGGGTGAGGGGTCAGGGGTGGTATTGGGACCCTGCTCTATGCAGGAGGTATGTCCAGTGAGGGCCATGGAAGCCTATGTTCTGAGCAGCAGGGAGGGGGAAGGCTATTTGTTTTGCCACGCAGATGGTGACCCACTCACTAAGTTCCAATTCTGGAGGCTAACGGAAATGGCCTTGTGCAATCTGGGCTTGGTAGGTGTGAAGTTTGGAACCCACTCCTTTCGTATAGGGGCGGCTTCTACTGCGGCAGTGTTGGTTTATGGGTCATCGGCAATTAAGGAACTGGGGAGGTGGTCGTTGGCATGTTACAAAACATATGTTTGCCTGTTACCACACTGTTAATGTTCTGGTTTTGTTCTGTTACAGGGATTAGGCCGGGCCGGGCCAGATGCCGCGTCCTCATCCTAGGCCATAGTTATGTTTATTGGGTGGAAAAGTATGCAGCAAGGTCGACATGGGGAGTTAATTTGGGGCTGGGAGCCATGGCAGCCATAGTGTGGAAGGGCCAAAGAGGGATGAGGTGGTGCCAGTTTAAGCAGGCCACACGTTCCGTGGCCCTGGGCAGACCGCCGGACATAATGCTCGTACACTTGGGAGGGAATGACCTGACGACGCAGTCTGGTAAGTCTTTGATATGGCAAATTATTGCTGACCTGGCCGAGTGGCAGGGGATGTTCCCAGGATCCAAGATAGTTTGGTCCACAATAGTGCCCAGGAGGCAGTGGAGGGCAGACAGTGACCTGCAGGTCATAAACAGGGCATGCAGGGGTGTGAACAGGGAGGTGTGCCATGAGATGGTGCGGCATCTGGGTACCGTGGTGGGCCATCAGATGATCTGTGCTGCCAGGATGGAGCTGCATAGCCCGGATGGGGCTCATCTGTCCGATCAGGGGATGGAGATCTTCCTGACTGACACTAACCGGGGCCTGCTGGAGGGGATTCGGAGATGGTGGGGGGTGGTAAGGGCCATAGCAAGGCTAGACCCCTACCGTGGCGGTAGTGTGGAGAAAGGTAAGGCAGGAGGTGAGTCAGATCTTAAATTCCCTGTAGGACCATCCAACCTCGTGGTGTTGTGGATCCAGAGATCACCTGGAGGGCCCACCGGGAAGGCAGGTCCAAATGGCGGGCCTGGGCATCCCGGTTGGGGAAAGGGGACTTGCCAGCTGAAGCTGCCCTGTACAGAGACAGGGCACCCTCGGGGCTATTGAGTTGCCCTAACTGACTGCCAGTTGGCGGGGTCCCAGGAGACCCCTATGTACCAACTCGAAAGCCGCACTACAGCAGACTCCTGTTCTAAGTTGTGTTTTATGTTCCACTTGAGTTAATAAAGTGTGGCCCAGAGTTATACCTAACATACTGTCTCACGTGGTTATTCTGGCGTGGGGGGGGGCAATGTTCGGCTCCGTGGTGCGACTGCGCAACACAGAGCCTCTTTGCCCCCACCCCCAACAACCGGAGGCCGCGCAAGACCCACCTGGTCTCGTGAGAAGAGAAGCTGAGCCCATATAGGGGCTCGCCACATAGATCCAGCCTCTTCGTCAGACAGCTTTCCCCACCCACTCACCACTTATGGCAACAGTGTGAGTTTATCTGCTCGCTTCGGGGCTGGATAGGAATTTTTGACCCGGGCACAGATTGGCACAAGTGCCCGGGGATTTTTCGCCTAGCCCCCACTTGTGCGGCATGGTGGGTTTTTCTGCAGGAGTTTGATTACGGCCACACGGGTGGTAGTGCGGAGAAAGGTAAGGCAGGAGATGAGACAGATCTCAAATTCCCTGTAGGACCATCCAACCTCATGGAGTTGCTGATCCGGAGATCACAACACTGAGGGGAAGGAAGGACCTGGAGGGCCCACCGGGAAGGCAGGCCCAAATGGCGGGCCTGGGCATCCCGGTTGGGGAAAGGGGACTTTTGCAATGTGTGTGTTATGTTTCCTGTTGGCCACACGTAATGTAATTATAGTTTTAGCATTAGCATAGAAATGGTGGAGGAGAAAAGCCAGCAAAAATGACACTTTTATGAGACAAAAGTGATTTGAAAGGAGAAATATGAAGTCAGTCAAGTGAAGATTTATTACTCCACTCCATGACATCCCATGGTCATTGCCCTAATAAGTTATCAGAGCTACTGAAATATCAATTTGGCACATGGATTCACATGGTTGCCTGCATTCCTATTCCAAACTTATTACTTAATTCTTCTGTCATTAAGAAATTAAATCAATGATTCTTGCAGGGACTGGAAAGACTGTGATATTTGTATTTAAACTGATTTTCCCCTCCATTACTATGGAGAGGGGGGAGCAGAATCAAAAGCCTGCAAGATTTTATTTTTAATATGCTGTTCAAATATGTGACCATATATGCCCCATTTCCTGCCATCTTCCACAACATGGTAGGGGGGAGAGATATGTTGCTGATTAGCTTTTCATATGGCACAGAAATTGATTTTCTTGAGAAAAAGAACACTTGTACATGCTTAATTAACTGTAAAGAACAACTGATAGACTTTTCCTTGGTTCCGCGTTGGTAGGCATAGTCACTAGATGGAGAAAACCAGTGCCTGATTTCTAAACTATGAGCACCTACCACTTGTGCCACTTTTCCTTTAGATTCCATTGTGTGTGAAAGCATGTGTGTTTAGCAACGAGCTAAAGGGAGCAGTTGATTGAAAATTGTAGCTAATCCCAAAATGGCATTCACTAATGCAGAGTTTCATCACTAACAAGACAGTTAAACTGATTTTGTTTTTTTTTTAAAAGATATAAATGAAATGTTAACAGAGCGCTAAGAAAATGAACATGTTTTCTCGCTTTTTTGATAAAATAATACTGAAAGTTGGCTGGCTGGGAATAGAATTCTTGAAGGACTGGCATTAGAGGCATTTGATTGCTATTTCTAATGGAGAAATCCTTGGGAAATAGCTGAAGGGCATAAGAGCAGGGAACTTGCTGAAAAATGTTTCCTTAGTAGGAAAATAAGGGAACTGTGATTCAGACAATTAAAATGTTTGTTATGGACTTGTTAAAAGCGTTCTACTTGCTCCAAAAATTATTCAGAGATCGATTACATTCTTTAAGGTGCTGACAGAACAGCTGCTGGCTAGGGCACAAGAGTCTCCACAGCTGAATGTATCAATTTATTTTACCCCTTCTTTTGTCCATTTGCTGGGAGAAAGCCTCAAAGCCCCCAGTGAGCAGAGATGCCTAAGGCAGCCCACAGGGAAAGGTGTGTGAGAGAGGGTCTATAAAGGGGGACATTGGGTACCACTTAAAAGGGCAATACAGGGAGCTTGCTTCTCTTTTGCAATACCTGGATTTTCACCTTTCATCAGTACTTTGTTCTAGAGATGGGCATGGAACGAACATTTTTTTGTTTCCGTTACCATTTGTCGTTTCCGTTACGTAACAAAACGACAAACGAAAATTGTGATGAAAATGAAACAAAATGAACAGAACCATGAAAATTGTGGTTGTTATGTTTCGTTTCCGTTAATGGCAACGCACAATGAAATGAGCTGTTTTAAATGTTAAAAAACACCCTGGACATCCATAAAAACACAGCAATAATTATTTATATTGTCTGATAATACCTACCAGGGGGTTTGGGGTTCTTAAAACATTTGTTTTTGTCTTCTCCCATCGCGATGTATTTTTCTTTTCCCTTTAAAATGGATGTCGCCACCAGCCACAAAATGGAGGCAAGCCATGTGATGTGGGATCATGTTCAACCAATAGCATGCCCAGGTTGCAGACTGGGTGGGCAGGTCTGGCAGCCACAGAGGACATAAAAAGCTCTGGCCACCCCCGTCCTCCTTGCAGTCTCTGGTGGGAGTTAGAGTGTGATTGCTGTCTCTGCGACTCTAGCTTCAGTCCTGCAGCCTCCCTGTGTGTGTGCGTGCTGCATACCTCTCGGTGAGTACCCTCCCCTGCCCCACAGTGCAGTCACTCTTCGGCTGCCTTGCACCTTGGGCAACGCCCGCCGCTCCCTTTGCAGCCTCCCTGCATACCTAGTCTATACTGTGTCTCTGCCAGCATCCTTTTTTTTTAGTGTTTTCCCTCTGGTCTGGGGCGTTGGGGGATGCCTGTGCATGGAAATGCTTTAAAAATCGCGCAAAAAGCTTGTGGAAACGACAACCGAAAAAACAAAAAACGGTAACGAAATTTTTCAAAAAATTCCCGACAAACGGAAACGAACCAAAACAGACCTCTCAACGAAAAACGAAAAACCGAAACACCATTTTTCTGTTTCGTGCCCATGTCTACTTTGTTCTGCCCCTATCGGCATAGCAAGCGGCTATATTTTTATTCTACAAAAGAAATAATTAATATTCTTTTGAAAAGTAACAGTGGAAGAAACTTTCCACTCATTCCTAGGCATCCCATCCTTTCTCTGTTTGCTTTCTCTTTCCCTTCAGATCTGATTTTAGTGGTACTGCTGCTCTTGTCAGCTTCACCTCTAACTGTTAGGATGCAGGAGGTTGGATGACTGAAGTAATTCTCTGCACAGCAGAGGCTTCGGTCATTTACAGAAGAAGAAGAAACAAGAAAAGCTTATTTCTATGATCAAGTGCATACTTAGGTATTTTCAAAATTATTATAACTTCACAAATGCTAGATTTAACATGAGAGATGGCCTTCCACCCGATAAGTCTGGTGAGCCTCCTCTGGTCATGTTGATGCAGTTGTCTGAAGGCAGAGTACATCTTTCCCAAAAAGTACTATGGGGAGTTATCTGGATTTCTGTCCCAAGAGCCATACACCTAGTTCAAAAGGCTTACCTTGTCTTTTAGATTTAGCCCAATCTGGTTATGCTGCATTGTTACAGTATCCCCCATCACATTGTGGTTCATTTAATCTGGTTTCAGTATATCACAGATTTTTATTTGTAGAGAAGGGACCTGCCCAGAGGAATGGGTAGCTGCAAGTTGGGGGAGGAGCTGCACAGTGCAGCTTTCCCCCTCCCGACACCTCGGAAACCTACTTGGCAGGTGTGCAGGAAGTGCAGGTGTACAGGGGGAATCCACACCCAGTGGCCCAGTGCCAACCGCCCTGACCCAGAGGCTGGAAGGGCTGCAGAGAGTGGAGGGGAGATGCAGTGGCAGCTTTGCTGCTTCCTTCTTCCGGTCTTCTTGAGTTCCCTAGACTTGGTGTTCAAACATCCTGGTGGCTTTTCCACAAACACACACACCACAAGATCCCTGGTGTGCATGCAGAGTGGAGGTAGTAATGGCAGCGGCAAGCCTCCCTTGTTTTCTAGAGACGACCTCAGCTGCCTTGCTGGGTGGAAGTCACGGCATCTCCCCTCTGCTGTCTGCAGCCATTCCAGCCTCTGTGTCTGGGTGGCTGGAACTGGGCCACCAGGTGTGGATTCCCCCCTCCCCCATGCACCTGCAATCACTGTACCCACTCCTGCTAGGTAGGTTTCTGAGATGCTGGGAGGGGGAAATCTATGCCGTGCAGCTCCCCTCCCTGCACCCACACTTATCCACTCCTGCAGAGTGAGTTGCTGAGGCATCTGTATATCGCGGATTTTACTTTATCGTGGGTGGTTAGGTAACTTAACCCCCATGATAAATGGTTGTCTACTGTAATAATACATGAAACTGAAAAATTATACACTTTCTTGCCCCGTGTGTGCTCAATGTATTCAAACCTGCCAATTTCTCACTCTCACATAATGCCATTGGTTTTGTAGTTGTATGGCAGTAATATTTATTTATTGTGATTTAAGGGGCTATGGGTGATTTACAGTATAAGACATGATAAAACAGTGGAAATAATCTAAAAAGCATCTAAAATGAACATATACATATACATAATTATCAAGAGTAATTATACCTTTCCACTCTTACATACACTACAATATTAAGGACATTTGGTAATATCATATAGACTACATTTTGGATGAATAAACAGTACATTCTTCGATAATAGTATGGATTTTCATTAGCAGCAAGATATTGGAACTCCAAATTCTCATATATACTTGAATATAAGTCAAGTTTTTCAGCCCTTATTTTGGGCTGGAAAAAAAGGCCCTTGACTTATATTCAGGTGAAGAAGTGGCAGGTTTTTTAAACTTTATTTTTGTCTCCTGAAGCAAGCAGCCAATGTCCACCATTGGACCCACTACTTCTCTCCCCCCATTGGGCATGTCGAGGTAGAAGTGGCAGGTTTTTAAAACATTTCTCTCTCCCCAATCAAGCATCAGTGTCCACCATTGGTGCTTGCTTCGGGAGAGGAAAAAAAGTTTAAAAAACTCACCGATGGCGGACATCAGTGCTTGCTTCAGGAGAGAGAGAAAAGTTTTTAAAAACCTGCCACTTCTCCCCCCATCAGAGGAGGTGGAGGAGGTGGAGGAGGGGAACTTCCATGGTATCAGCAGTAGTAGGCACCTCCAGCACCACCACCATCAGTGGAGCAGAAGGGGCTCTGGGATCGCCTTCCTCAGCCCCATCCTTACTTGCCAGCAGAGGGAAATATTAACTTGGGTTATATTCAAGTCAGCCAATTTCTCCACTTTTTAAGACAAAATTAGGGGCCTCAACTTATATACAGGTCAACTTTTACTTAAGTACATACAGTAGTACCAAAAAATTCCAAAGTGCACACACGAAATGCTAAATAAATTGTAGACCTAGCAAAACCCAAGCATATTAAAATTTTATCTGCTACACCCAATACAGTTTAGCAAGCTTTGAGTCCATTTGCTAATCTCCATTTGTTTACAATTCAGCTTTTATTTTTACATGGCCTATTTGGCACCCCTTCCCCCAAATCTTGCAGTATTCTTGAAGATGGTAGTGTTCTCTAAAATGTAGTTCTCTAAAAATGCTGCTTTAATTTAGCCCTAGCCCTAGCTACACATGCACAAAGGTATCTCTTTCCCACAATTAGAAAAAAAAAATCTGTGAGCTATTTGAAACTAACAATGGCTTCATATTGCATGTTAAATTATTTTTATAGTCTGCTAAAAGGGAATCAGAACACATTGTAATCACGAAAAAGGACAAGCTGAAGAAATACTAATGAAAATATAATTCAAAGCACCAGTTAATTTCCTTGTGCTTTATGGTATATTAATATGTACTGCCAAAGCTTGAATTTGTGTTTCTAGCTTCAGGCAGAATAACAGTGAAAGGAGATAACTATTGTAACTACAAAATACCAAACTTATCCCTTGCAGGAAATTAGCATTTTTAACAAGATTTGTCTCATGGTAGTGGGAAGTCTATGCTTTTATATGTGATATATTTGGTGCCACTCCCTTTCTGCTCGCGTGAATCCTTCCAACGATGCTTAATCTGCAATCATCACATTTGTACAAGAGGTAAACTCATTAACCACCTGGTAATTTACTTTTGAGCACTTAAAACTATGAAATGAAAAGCTGGCATTTACTTTCATCTCAACAGATTAAGAAAGATAACAAGAAAAGGGGAATGAATACAGATTGTTTTCCCATTCCGAAGCATGGTACATTGATAGGCATTCTGTATAAAATGCAGCCCACTTCTCTGGCCATAATAGCAGCATATGAACTCCTTAATGTAGATGGCATCTTTCTATCCATTTGGACCATTGTAACATTTACACTGAACACAGGTGGCTCAGCAGGGCATTGCCCACCCAGCCCAGAGAAACGAGGCAATACACAATGCATTGGGTACAAGCACGGGCCAAACTTTATTAACTCATGAACATAGGGCGTTTATACATGACCCCTAAGCTCCGCTGCAAATGGCTGCAAGCTCCGGAACTTAAAAATGTTTCCCCACCAGCTCCGGAGTTTGCAGACAATTAAGTGCGACCCCGCCCACCTAAGCGCGACCCAGCGCACTTTTCTTGTACCTGCTCTTGGGACGTGAAAAAAATTTGATGCGGATGTGCTTGGCTCTCCTCGCTTCTTTTTGTTTTTGTTTTTTGCCTCCCGCCCCTTTAAGAGGAACCAGGAAGTGACCGGAGCTCCCCCGGCAGCGTCCACCAACACCGGGAGGTAAGGCTTTATTCTTCTGTCCCTTTTTTTCCTCCCTCCCCTCACGCAGCTGGCAGCCAGGAAGTACGGAGGGGTGGAGATGCACGAAGAGCGACAAACCCCTAAGATCTCTGGTCCAAATTTAAGGGGCCAGCGGATCTTAGGGGTCATGTAAAAAGGCCCATAGACATCCCCTTTAAAAGGAAGGGGGACTCCAGTAGAGCAGAAGCATTTCTGAGTCTGGGGCTGGCCAGGTGAGTTCAGAAAAAGTTAAATAGGTGATCCCCCCCTCTGGCAACGACTATCCGAGGCTACCAGCTCCCAGGGATGAGTCCTCCAGGCCTTCAATCACTGGGAGGTGGGATGGCTCACACCCCTCATTAGGTGTCCTTGAATTCCATATAACCTTTTATCTTCTGCCACTACCCCCATGGCATTGGGCTACATCATATGCTCCTTGCCCCTCACACAGTCCGCAATAACAGAGCTCAGCCCCCCCCCCCGATGCCATTGAGAAAAATACGTAGGCCACCATGAAACAGGTGTACACCATCCTGCTGATACAACACACTCTGCTTGAACCGAATTTTGGGGTGCTCAATCATCAAACCAAGGCCAGCTGCCAAAGCCCTTCTGACCTTGTGATTGACCCCTCTGTGTGCCCTGTCATTTTTTTAAGGGTCACATTCAGCCCTCCATACCTGCCTTGGCAGCATAGCTGACCAAATGATCCACAGACCAGGGTTCTGAGCATGCAGGGCGCACAGATCTGCAATGATTTTACTAATTAACACCCTTCCCATAATGGATGTCAAATCATTGCCCCCCTTAGTGCACAATGAGCACCTCAAATGTGTCCAAAAACCCATCCCAGCACAGTCCTCTGCACCCTCTGCACTCCAGGAGCTCCCAAACCGAGGTTGAATACAAAACTAGATTGCACTGCAAACTTCCAAGCCCAGAACAGAAAACTATGACCAACAATTAGAGCACGAACAAAGAATCTCGGAGCTGGAGAACCTGCAAAACAAGAAAAAGAAAAGGGGGTGCCAGAACCTAGCTCTGTGGTAGAGGCCTAGCGTAACTGTGAAAATGACCTGATGACCATCTCCCTCTTGCTTTATTGCCTCCTCAGGTGCCACCATAGCCTTAGAAGTCACAGCCCAAAATTCGAACTTTGTTAATGGGAACCCATCACTATGCCTAAATAGCACTCCATCTGCTATACCACGCAAAGCACTATACTCTAACATAGGTGCCACTGGGCAAATACCAGCTATATGATACCTTCCTAATACCACCTTATATCCCTTACCATTCTGATCCATTTTGGATCGCCTCAAGTGCAAGACTATATGATCCTCAAAGATCTCCAAGTCTGCTGAAAGGCAGTCTTCGAGATGCCACCGCCAATTCACTAACCTGGAAAGCTCCAAAAAGGGCTATCAGTGTAGCTGCTTTGGAAAGTGCACACTCATACGCATCCTTGCACACCTGTGGCCAGACCAAGAGCATCTTCTGAAGCAGCGCTGGAAAAACCAGATCCCTCTTATCTTGCACCATCACCCTCTCTCTGCTCCAGCCTTCAATCATTTTGCAAACCTGAAAATCTAAGGTGCAATCTACAACACCTTCTGCCTTTCTGTGCAATGCCAAAGCTGACATTCACCCAGCAATCGACCTTGGCGCCAGCCCCTTATCATATAAATATACCCCAAACTGCAATAAATGATCAACTGGGGCAGGCCAAACCTGCCCCAACCCTTCCTTGTCCCGAAGTGAGAGAAACGCCTTACATGCTGTTGTATAAGCTCTCTTGGTGCTGGGTGCCATAGCTGAAGCAATTGTTCAGTTAACCCTTGACTGCCAATGTGACACACCTTTTCCAGAAAAAACTGAGCCTGAGGTGCCAGCAATCTGAATTGCTCCATCAGTTGGCACAGTAGTTCTCAACCTTCCTAATGCTGTGACCCTTTTGGCAGGCCACTGCCGCAGATGCCATAGAGAACTTCCCTCCACAGGCACCCTCAGCCATTTGCAGCCTCCGGTGCCATTGACTAACATCCCCTCCAACCTATTAACTCACTCTTTCCCCCCTTTCTCCCGCTCATCACAACTTTTCCCCTTTAATTTCATCTTGTTTGGGAATTCTCATGAGAAGGAGTAGGATACAAATCACATGAACAGGAGCTACAGTAGCAGAAGTGCAGCAAAAGGAACAACAGGTCTACTAGAGATGAAAAACCAGTTTTTATTATAGATTGTGCAGGCGTTTGGTGAAGCCATGCTTGGAGGATTTGAAGAGCCAAGCCCAAACTCAAAAGAAGCTCTCCAAATCCCCCAAATTTTCTCTTCTAACTGTTCAAAATCCAGCACAATGGATTGAAAGAGGAAATCCTGCACCCCACTTGTCTTCCACATACTTCACAATGCCCCAAAATCAACCCTTCTCCATGCAGACACATTGCCTCCCTTTCTTTCTCTTAGCAGACTAGGAGCACCAGCAAAAGATATAAATAAAAGACCCAAAAGGGAGTTGAGAATTGAAACTAGGGATCACAAAATGAAAAATGAAATGCTGTTTTATCTTTCCATTTCCATTACATAATGAAATGAAAGAAAACAAAACGAAAAGATGAAGCAGCATTTTGTACAGATGAAACAAAATGGTGATTTTTTCCATTAAAATGAACCATTTCATTCCATTTGTAAAATGATCACTTGCCTGCATGTGTTCTGCTGCTACCACTACCACTGCCACCGAGACCACCCAGCCAGACCAGAGAAAGTGAGTGGCTAGCAGGCCAGCCTGGGCCCACTGCCAGAGCTGCCGCTGCTGCAGCAGGAGTGGATGAATAGCCAGCAGGCTGGCTTAGGCCTACCTCCACTGCTGGAGTCGTCGTGGCTGCTGCCGGAGACCCACCAGCCAGCTGGGCAGGCAGGTCTAGGCCCACTGCCACCGGAGCCACTGACAGCTGGCTGGGCAGGCCAGCCTAGGCCTGCTGCCACCAGAGTCACCACAGCCACCCAGCTGTCGGTTGTTGGCTGCTGAGTCCCGGTGGCTGCCACCAGAGTTGCCGCCACAGCAGGAGAGGGCGAGCATCCAGCAGACTGTCCTAGGCCTGCCACTGCCACTGCCACTGCCACTGCCAGAGTCACCGTGGATGCAGCTGGAGTCCTGCCAGCCAGCTGGGCAGGCTGACCTAGGCCCATCACTGGTTCTGCCACTGGAGCCCCACCAACTTGCTGGGCAGGCTGGCTTAGGCCCGTTGCCACGACTACCGCTGAAGCCCCACCAGCCAGCTGGGCAGGCTGGCCTAGGCCCACCATCACTGCTGCTGCTGGAGCCCCTGCCTGCCAGCTGGGCAGGCCGACCTAGGCCCACCACTGCTGCCACTGTCTCCGCCACCACCAGACCTTTTGGAGCCGCTGCTGGAGCCTTCGGACAAAGCCACCGCAAGGCAAGGAAACATTTTGTTTTTGTTTCGTTTGGTACAAATTTTGTTGTAAAAATTCATATGAGATTAAATGAAATGGAATGCAAAGGGGTGAAACAGAACGAAACGAAACACCATTTTCGTTTGTATCAAAGAATATCATGAGGGCTGTCAACAACAATTCAGAATGTCTCAGTGATGAGTGGGAATTTTGAATATGCAAAATGGCCATTGTGCCCAGTCAGGAGTTTTCTCTGCTTCTTCTCTAACTGTGCTGAGCAGTTGAGATTGTTTGGTTTTATAGGGTGTGAAGGTGAGGGAGGTATACTTTGTGACTGCGCTAATATGCCACTAGCTGTGCAGGTGCCTGGATCAGAATGCACGTTCCGCGGGTGGCTTGTCTGCCCGCGGAGCCGATTTGCCCCTCGCGAGAATGGCGAGGGGCGAGACAGGACTTGGATGTCCTGGGAAGGAGGGGGGAGGAGCGCCCTATAAAGCGCGGCTCCCCCCCCCCAAGTTCCAGCCAGTCTTTTGCCGGCGTTCGTGGGAGAAGACCCCAAACGCCGGCTGCACGCCGGGCGCCACGAGGCGGGCGCCATGTCAAAGGCCGCAGCGGCGGCAGAACGGGCAGCGAGGCTCCGCTCCCCGGTCGGGGCCTAGCCGGAGCAGTTCGGCTTGGTCCGGACCGGCGGGAGTGGAGCCTGGCGGAGGAGTCTCAGCGCTGCATGGCCTTGCGAGCGCCACGTGGCCGGCGCCATGTGCGGCATCGGAGCTTCGGCCCCGTCAGCGGGCCCCGACCGGCTCCCTACCGATCGCTGCTGCTGCGCTACCGCGCAGCACAGCTGACGGTCGGGGGAGCTTTGCAGCGCTTCCGCAGCTCTGTTTCGTGCCGGGCTCCCGGCCTCTGCTGCTGCGCTACCGCGCAGGACAGCTGATGGGCGGGGGGGCCTGGCAGTGCTTCTGCGACTCTGTCCCGGCTGCGCCTCACCCCGGGGCGGTCGGCGCGGCTCCACTCCATGGCTGTCGGGCAGCCGGAGCGGGTGGTTGGGCCCAGTCCTACGGGGCTGGGCCCATCGCTGGAGGCGCGCTCCGGCGCGGTCGGCGGCGCGGCAGCCGGGCGGCGCGGTCGGATACCGGCCCTGGTGTGACGACGGACTTGGGGGAGCGGCATCGGCCCTCCCCCCCAGGGTGAGCGGGGGCGTTGAGCCTGGGCGGCGTGCGACAGAGTCGGCTGCCGGGCTCCGTCCCATTGGGGCCGAGGCGGCCGGGGGACTCGGGGCCAGCCCCTGGAGCTGGGAGGACGGTCAGACCGCGGGCGGACGGGAGGCGTCCGGGCGGGGGGGCGCTAGCGTGGGTCCATCACCCCACCCACCCCCACTGAACGGACCCGGCAGGAGGGAAACCAGGGAAGCTCCCAAGGGGAGGGAGACCAGGGAGCCGCAGGGCTAGCTAGGGCCGGGGGATCGGGGGGCGGCTGGGACTGAGCTGGGCCGGCAGTGTGTCCTGCCGGGTGGGCGGCCTTTGCCCCCACCCAGGCCTTCGGCCCCACTTACCCACCCGGCGGAAGGAAGAGCCCGAGGGGGCGGTGAGGGAGTGTTGGGCCCACGAACAGGCCCCATTCAGTGCCGCACCGGGCTGGGCCGGCTGCGCGGCCTACTGGGTGGGCAGCCTTCAATCCTACCCACCCACCCGGCAGAAGGGGCAGGGGAGTGTGGGGGTCGCAAATAGGCCCCAACCAGTGCCCTTGGGGGGGGACGCACTATCTGGGCGGCGGGTCAGCAGGGGGCCCACGCGTAGGCCCCGCCCAGCGTCCCGTGGAGTGATCGCCCACACGGCGGCAGGGGAGCGCCGTAGGCCCCGACCAGCGGCCCGGGGGAATTGTGGACCGGGCTCGCGCTTCGGCAGGGCTAGCCGCACCGGCGGGTCTGCGGGCATGGCCCTGCTCAGAGGGGCAACAGCCACTGCAAGGCCTTGTGACTTACCAGGCCGTGAAGGCCCGAATGGGAAAGTATCCCCCAAATGGGGCAGGAAAAGCGGCCGGGGGGGAGGGCGGGCTGCTCTCTGGATCCCGGGAAGCGCGGGTACAGCCCGTGCCTCACCACTTATCCCATTAGCACAGGCCCACACCCGCCCTCATCCGCGGCCGAGCCACCAGGGCCCGGACCAACCTGAGCCAGGGGCCCATTTGGCCAAGCCAGGGGTACGTTTGGGAGGATTCTCAAGTCATCCAGGTGCGTTAGCTGGGAGTTGGGTCATGGCTACTGGACTTCCTTTTTTTTTTTTTTTTTTTTTGAGATTGAAATGCTTTGTTGTTCCTCCAAACAGCTTCATCAGCTCGAATACAGCTAGTGCGAGTAGACTTTTGTATACTCAGGTTGCCCCTTTTGTTCCCTGGTCTGTTTGACCCATGGGATGAACAAGGGCCGAATAGGCTCGTTATGCAGACAGTAGTGCCCATGGCCTGGAGGTAAACAATGGCCTGAGGTGCTGAAACTCATCAAGAAAGGGCCGTTAACCGTGACCTGGTGGTGACAGATCCTTGATTCGCCTGGGTACTTTAGAGAGTACAGCCTGATAAGTAGCAGATAGACTATGCTGGAGCATACCACCTCTGTTGAGGGAGGGATTTTCAATGCTAGCATGAGGGGCTTCCCCTATCCCTTCCTCAAACCACCTACCGTCTTTGTCGGCTACGGGTACATCCTCATCCTTGGAAGGGTGGCCTTTGTCCTTCAGAAGGAGGTATTGCTGATTCTGGCCCTGTGCCATTGCCCCTCCTAGGTGGGGCCATTCTGCTGTTTCATGGCTGTTTAGTTCCTACAATAGAGGGCTCAACACTCCTTACTGCATGGGATGACATATACCATATTGCTCTTTTACGCAGTGGGCGCGGGATGGCGACAGCGCTCGAGCAGATGGCAGCGGAACCGGGACTGACCGCGGGGCACAGCGAGGCCCCAGCCTCTGTCAAGTGACCATGACTGATCCCACAGAATGCGGAGGAGGACGAAGCTCTGGCGGCGGAACCAGGGGCAGGAGACCAGCCCCTGCTGCCTGCAATGGAGAGCCCAACCCCCTGTGAGTTGGTGTGCGCACCCGAGACTGCGCCCACAATTATTTGGACTTGGCCGGGAGGTAGTGTCCAGGCTGGGGTAGCTGTCCCGGCGCATGCCCGGCACAGTCCCCCCACTGGTGGGGCAGAGACCGGGCCAACCGATAACCCCCCAGGGGCGGACCGGGTCGGCATCTGCCAACTCTGCCAGGATTCCCCCCGCTGGGGGCACCTGGCCTGTTGCTGGGCCGGCCAGGGGTCGGCCACATCACTGGGTGGCTGGCACCAGGGCTGGGGATGGGTGCAGACCCAGGCTACCCGGGGGTGGCAGCGGCCGCCATGCCATAGTGCGACTACGTGTCCCCACTGGGGCGTCATTGGCTTGCTCGATTGGGTGCTGGATTTCGAGGACTTGGGCGGGGAAGACCCACAAGGCGGGGAGCGCAGGCTCAGGGAAAAGCAGCTCGTTACTGGGCAATAGGGCGGCCAGCATACCCGAATTTTGTCGCTTTGACCTCGTAGGCCCACCCATGGGGGGCCCAGGCGATGCTTAAGTATCTAGATATTATACAGGGCTGTCAGGGATTCTCCAGGCCATACATGGCGTCCATACGACAAGGGATTTCGTCATGGGGTGGCTCTGGACACCTACGTCTGTTGGCATGGGCCGCTGCCACCCATTTGTCGCAGTTCATGACCCCAGTTAGGCTGATACGGGGGGGGAGGTACGCCAGTGGCCACACCATAAGGAAGGGGCCAGCCAACACGCCCGCCCGCGCTGCAGGCCGGCCTGGGCAGGTTTGGCTGGTCTGCCGGGGTGACAGTGGTCAGGGAGGCTATGATAGGAAACCCTGCCGTTTTTAGCAGGAGTGTTCGGTTGTGGTGCAGATCACCCGGCGACCGCTTGCAGCAGAGCCCATCCCAGCAAGGATGGCCCACGGTGGGGGGGGGAGGCCCAGAACGTGGGAGGTACAGAGGAACACCCCCCGGTAAAAGGGCCCAGCCCAATTAGGCCGGAGGGATTGCGGCGATGGTCTGCAGTAAACCCCGTTGCGGCAGCGGCACGTTGCCTAGGGCAGGATGTTGAGTCGGGGTGCCGTCATCCGTTGGAGGAGGCCCATATACCTTGGTTAGCAAGCAACTGCAACCCTGGGATATGGCGGTAAGGGGGAGAGAGGACAGCATTCCCAAGGAAGTCTGGGAGGGCCGTGTCCGCAGATCCTGCTAGGAGCCACCAGTTCTATATCTGCAAGTGTCCCCGATTGACTGGGTGACAAGGGTATTTCCAGGGGAGTTCCAGGTACTCCATCACCCGTCCCACCCCAGCGGGGTATCTGCCGAGGACGAGACATCACCTGTTCGGGGACTCAGCGGCTCCGGTGGGGGCAGGGCACCGTGGGATCAGTTCCGCGCACCGGCCCACAAGCCGTGGCCACCCGTGAGTCGATGAAAAGCCCGAAGGGCCCAGTCAGGTGCTCCCCTTCCTGGGCATATAGAGTGACCCCAGGGCCCAGGCGTACAGGGTCCCGCAGCCACGTCGCCACCCTCTAGGGACGCCCGAGGTCTGGGTTAACGTTTCCCCCCCCCCTGCACGCAGGGCGCCTTCAGCGATTCCTGGTCTACCCGCATCATGGGGGACCGGCTCTGTGCTCCTTGAAGGGGTAGTTGGCCGCTCACGGCGGCTGTGGAGGGCCACGATCTGTCCCAATTTGCCAGCAGAGAGGGGGGCCTCTCTATCTTTGACGGATGCGTGCGGCCGTTGCCAGCACTTTAACGTGTTGTTTTGTTTCCCCAGGATCGGTTGGCTGCCCATGGCATGCGTGAACTAGTATGGTGGGTCACAGCTACGTATAGCAAGCCGAGAACAGCACATGTAGGACAAATGGGCTACCATGGAGTGGTGGGGAACAAGGGGAGCGGGGTGCCTGGAGTATCCCAGAGTAGCTACGGCTGCGGCGAGGGGCACCTCGACAGACATGCCCTGGACTCGCTTGGGGGGAAAGGAGTTGACCAGGCAAACTGGCAAGTTCCTAATTCGCAGAATCGGGCGACCTGGCATCGGAGATGGCCCGGTGCAGGGCCGGCAGGGTGCGTTGGTTAATGATGACTGCGCGCCAGGTTGGGAGAGCAAACTGTGACCCACACAAAACGGAACCACTCCTGAATAAGGGGAGGAACCAGGAGGTTTGTTCGGCGGACTGCCGGGATGGTGGGGCAGTGATGGGCCACATGGAGATCGATGGGCGCAGGAAGGAGCCATGCAGGCTGGACGGTGTACACATGACGGACATGGGCACCGAGGTGTTCCTGCCGGAGTGGAGGAGGGGCCTGGCTATGGATGTGGCTTTGTGGGGTGGCCGGGGCCATAGCAAGGCTAGGCCCTCGGCAGTGGCGGCTAAAAGCTGAGGAAGGGCAGCGGTGAGCATAGAATTAACATCTGAACACAAACCTCCTCATCCACAGCACCACGGGCCAAGAGGTCTCGGTGCTGGGGTGGGAGAGAGGAAACGCCTCCCTGCCCTGGGAATATCCCAGATGGGTGACAGAAGGGGCACGGAGGATCAAATAAAGGAACCGGCCTGGGGGGTGCTGTCAGAAGACTGCACCCCCTGGGGGTTAGTGGCTCGCCCGATGCGGCCCGGTTGGAGGGGTCCCGGGAGACCCCGGGGTTCCAACCAAGCTATGGATGCCTGGCCCCTCCTGTTGTGGCTGATGATGTTTGGTTATATGTGTGTTAATAAAGTGTGGCCCATTTACCCCCAACACACTGTCTCGCCTAGTCATTTCGAGTGGGGGGGCAATGACATTTTTCTCTTCTCATGTACTGTTGCCTGCTTTTGAAGTAGACTGATTCTCTATTGCCTCATCTCTTCTCTTTTTCTTGCATTAGTTTTTAAAGGTTCTTTGGAGATTTTGGAGAGCAAGGAAACACAAATGAAATGAAAAACTCCCATTATGTGCAAAACAAGAGGATCTGTACACAAAAAGTAAACAAATGAAAGAGGCACCTTCACAAAAGAACTTGAAATAAAATATATATAAAAATGGTTGTCATGCACATCCATATCCATTGCATTTGCTTTTTTTTTGTTTATTATCAGATATCTTAGTTCATACTTCTTAAAGGCGAAAAACCCCTACAGTGTACTGGGGACAGTCATGGGAAGATGCAGCTTTAGATCAGTTAGTAGAGGCTCCTACTCTGCATAATATCCATCCAACGATGTTAAGGATTTGGTTATTGCCTCACACTCTGCAGCTCCCATTAATCATCCTTTAAGTAATGTCATATATCATATTGTGCTGTCACGCAAGTCATACACCCAGCCCTTCGGCTTTTTCTTTTTCTTTTTCAAACTGACCAAGCAGTTCATTTTAATGACTTTATGTTCTGAATGTGTCAGTCATTCTTAATAGTTCAAACATCATCAGGCTTCTCAAACCTCCAGGTTTATGGCTAACACTGAAGACAGCTGGCATATGAAAATATGTTATGAATATTCATTTTAGCTGCGGCTAAAACTATTGTATGTATGAAAGCAACCTCATGCGAGTAGAGAAGCTAAATCAGAGACATGAATGCATGTATTCCATTGTAAGTTTTACCCTCTTCTTTATTCCCCCCACTCAGGAATGCTTGATTAAGTCAGTCTTTGCAAATTCTGATATAAATCGTTGCACAAATGCATTGGTTGCCCTCCAAGACTCATGTTTTCTGGATGCTCCAAAGCATAATGTGCACACTGCACAGACTTTCTCAGGTCAGTGGTAAAATTTGCAACAATGTATGGGAAAATACATACAAAAAGTATATGCTTTTATGTGGCATCATGTTGTTTTCAGTATTATTTCTAAGGCAAGAGAGATGTTGAAGGAGCTGTTTTCTATTCCACAATAAGTGAGAAATTGAACTCAGGTCTTCTGAGTCCCAGTCTGATACTACACCAAAATTGGCTCTCACCAAATATAAGTAAAGTGTGTATGAATTTCCATGCAAGAAGCAAAAACAAAGTCTTGGATCTAATACAAACCAAAGATGGAGCTGGAAGCAGGTAGACTAGAGAGAAATAAAGTGAAGCTTATTTCCCCCTACTTACCTCCTGGGCAATCCAAATGCTGAGTATGAGGGAGTGACTCAGTAACAGCTCTCTCCGTGATCCACCTTCTATGCCATTCAGTCACATAAACCTAACTGGTCCATTCTAATGTTCTCTTCAAATACGGTCCTCGGAAATCTTTTCTAAATCCAGAAGATGGGCTAGAATTTCTTGTAGGAGTGTAAGGACAAATAGGAATGAACGTGGGTTTTCTCTTTCATCATCAGTAGAAATTTCTGTTGAGAAGGAAATGAGCACAGCCCCCAACTCTATTTCCTCTCACTCCTGCCAATCGTGCAGGAAAAGCTGAGAGTTGCTCATTGTTGTCATTAGTGTCACTTACACAACTCTCACCTTGCACACTGCTAACTCTTCTAGTGGCATCTTCAGGAGTGAGTCACTTCAAGGGAAAGGGGCATTCTTCACCTGTAGCAGAAAATGGGTAGGATGTTTAAGGGAGAGGCTCCTTCTACATAGTACCTGCCTACCCTAGCCGTGAAGCACTGGAGTGACGCCCAGGAAGCAGTGGGCCAGAGAGGGTCTTTCCTTCTTCTTCTTAGCCAAAACACATGGAATAAAGTGTATCTGTTTTGCCTTAAGGTTTCTACTCTTCTAGCCCTAAAATATTCCTGGAGGATTCCAAGGCAACCTCTGGGACTGGAAGACCTGAAATTCTGGAAGTTCCATCCCTAGCATGAATTTAGCAAAGATGTATATATTTCAAACCCCAACCAGCCAGAACTGAGGAGGGCTGGGTGGTTTTGAGAAGCAAGGCCTGAATCTTGCCAACTTCCCTCTGTTTCTTCCTCTCCCTATGTTCATTTCATCCATTTCCACATCCATTTCTTCCTCTCTTTTAAATTCCACCCAAAAAGTAATTTTGTCTGATATTCCAATATTTTGCACATAGGGTTCTTTAATATAATGCTGTTTTGCACATTTCTTTATTTTTTCCACAAACAAACAAACAAATGAAAGCATTTTTGTGTGTCTTTTTCATGATAAATTCATTTTTCTGTACATGACCTGCATTCTAGGAGAAGTCTTTCATTTATGCCAGAAGGCTGAAGTTTTATATTTCATATTCAAATCTCCATTTGTGGCTAAATGAGAGTCTAGCTTTCCTCTCACATTAACTCCATTTCCCCTTCAAACAGGTGACTTACTTCCCAAATTTCCAGAAGAATGGAGCCTAGGAATGGCAGGAATGGTATGCCACAGGGCCTTGGCCTATCGGATTCTATGTTGTTGTTGCTGTTGTTGCTGTTGCTGTTGCTGTTGCTGTTGTTGTTGTTGTTGTTGTTGTTGTTGTGTGTGTGTGTGTGTGTGTGTGTGTCATTACAGTCATGACCGACTTTGTGACCCCATGTCCATGGAGTTTTTCGTGGGAGGAATACTGGAATGGCTTGCCAGTTCCTACTGCAGCTGCCCACAGCACCTGATATTCCGTGGTGGTTGCCCAACCAAGTACTAGCCAGGCCTGAACCTGCTTAGCTTCTGAAATCAGGCGAGATTGGATCTGCTTAGGGCATTTAGGCTGCTACAGTATGTCAGATTCTATACCCCCTACCATTTCCAGACATTTAGCAGCTGAAAAGCTTGTATTTTTCCTTTCAACAATGTGAAAGCTCACAATTTACTTGCTTACAAGCAGAATCATGCATTTTTGTGTTTTCAGAAGCATAGTTCCACTCACATAAACGTTTCTGAGGAATATGTGCCTTGTTATAAAAGAAGAGTGATGCTTTTCTCCATCATGAAGGGAGTTGTCAGCAGGGCTGGCGCTAGGTTGTTTTGCATCCTAGGCAAGGGGCGGGGGGAGGGGGGGCGGGCGGTGGTAGGGCGGGGCGATGGGGTGGCGGCAGATGGCAGGGGACAGCGACGAGCATGGGGGGCGGAGAGCGACGGGCACGGGGTGGGCGGCGATGGGCACGGGGGGTGGGTGGGTGGACGGCGATGGGCAGTGACGGGCGGCTGGCAGGCGGTGGGGGGACGGACGGTGGTGGCCAGCGGCACGGGGGTGGCCGGGGGGCAGCAGGCTTGCCAGCACCCTCTCTCCATTTTGGCACCCTCTCTCCATTTGGGTGCCCTAGGCAACTGCCTAGTTTGCCTTAATGGAAGCACTGGCCCTGGGTGTCAGGAATCTATCCTGGCTCCCCAACCTATAGCCAACCCCACAGACCTCCCCCCTCCACCTACCCAGCCAATGGGAACCTTTGGGAGATCTCAATAGTGGATGTGGAATTCATAGCAAATGTGTAACAAAAGTTTCCTCTTTTACAATGCCTGTCTGGACCTCCTCAAAGTCTTTTTCTTGAGAGCGAGTCAATACAGGGATTGAAAGATGGTTCAGATGTCTGTCCAACTGTAAATGAAGCTTGATTCAGCTTGTCAGGGACACAGGAGCTGTTTCTTGAAATCTTATTGAGTAACTATGGAAAAATGTAAATTTTGGAGGTAGATGCCCGTTTAAATAAAAAACTCTGGAGACATCAGCAGTTGGAGGCTGAGTAACATGCTGGTTTCCTCATGTGCAATTTGGTTTGAAATATTACAGTGTTTGTGTTGTACCAACATAACTAGGCAACAATATTTTGGTGATTGTTTTAAACAACCTATTCAACCATTTGGTGCCATTTAGCTGAAGCACATCTGATCTCACCTGATTTCAGAAACTAAACAGCCTTGGCCCTTGTTGGTGCTTGGATGGGCAACCACCAGGGAATACCAGGTGCTGTAGGAGCCTGGAGTAGGGATTGGTAAACCACTCCAGTATTGCTGCCAAGAAATCTCCATGGACATGGGGTCATGAAGAGTCAGTCATGTCTGTAACGACACAACACACACACAGAGCTGAAGTGAAAGCATACTTATGTGTAATTTTATTCTGCATTTCCCAGTCGCTACATCCACAAAGGGAAGAAAAAGCTGCATCTGATTAGTTCACACCCCATATCTCGTTTAACGATGGAAGAGACATGATGAGATATATGTCAGTCATGGCCACCCATTTAAGAGAACATCTCGGCCACTGGTTGCCAATTGCTTTTTTTACTGAATTTTTAGCTGTTTCCTTTTCGGTAGTCTGAAAACATTTGTGGCAATTAAAAATATCCAAAATGTTTCATGCCCAAGTGCCTCTGTGGAGTTCCCTCATTCTGTGGCTATATCATATTATCAATATTTCAAAGCTTCTTGGCGACACTGAAATCATAGTGCATAGAGATCTCAGATTTCTTCTACTTGCAAGCATTTTCTGCACTACAGTTTGTGTGGATATGTGTTAAAAATAATAACCATACCCATCCCTCAGTAAACCGCTGCCAGGTAGACAGAGTTATTTCAGAAATAATCCTAATTGGCAGGATGAGAGAAAGAAAGAGAGGGTTATAGCTCCTAGGGGTTGTTTACTTAAGCTTCTTCAATGGGGAATGGCTTCCTCAAAAGTTCTTCAAATAATTTCAGGTGTTTTGATGTACCAACAACAAAAACATATAATCTATTCAGCTAGTCCATGAAGTTCTGTCAGTCTGGCTTGAATAATTTCAAGATCTGGTTGAACTACAATGGGGCACTTTCCCTCTGAAAATCCACAGAGACTTTTTTTTTGGCAACTTTACCCTCAAATGCATTCAAAGAGCTACAGATCTGCTGAAATACAGAACTTTAGAATCAATGAATCCTTCCACCCTACGGGGAATTCATTATTTCCCCCCAAAGAATGAAAAGAAATGGACATGACTTATAGACCTAAAAGAAAAGACTTTAAAGAGCCTTAACATTAGGAAAGGAAGCAGTAAGAAGATATAAGCAGTTCAGCTAAAAAAAAATCTGTGTCCAAATAACCCTCCTCTTCAGAATATAACTCTCCTTGGTAAAGCAGGTCATAGCCTTATAGTGGACTGTTTATCAGTTGGTTTGGCAACAGTCCCAAAGAGAGTGAATGAGCAAGTGAACTATACAGAAAAACTCCTGGGAACTCACATAGTTTAAGACAAACATTTCTTTGCAGGGTTTTTGTTGTTGTTTGTTTGTTTTTTCTCTCAAGGCCCTATTATTAATGCTTACCTTGGTTTAAGCATATCACAACATAAACCAGTACAGCCTCATTCTATGAACCAGAATGGGAATTGTATCATCTGACTGTTCTTTGTGAGTCCTGGCACACAGAGATATGTCATCCAAAAACATTCCATCAGTGTTTTAGTGATAAAGCTCACCTGCTCTGAGAAACAGAGCTGTGTGTGGCAGATGGAAAAGATGACAGTCTGTCTAGCCCAAGAAGAGAGAAAAGAATACTACCTTGTTCCATCCGGACTAGCAGATACAAATAAGACAACTCACCGCAAGTATGCACAGGTATTAGGATGGTCTTCTCATTCTGTCAGCACATTCCAAATGGGTAGTCATGGAAAAAATGTAAGTCAAGACACATGCTAGCCATATTTTTTTTCCAGTGCAAAGTAGGATTCTCAAGAGGACCAATGAACTACGGTACTTTATGTCTTCTGTTTTGGATCTGAGGATGAGATATGTGAAAGTGAAGAACCTCAAACTTATCCTCTTCTCCCTAAAAAAGTACAAGGTAGGTTGTGATACAATGAAATGACTCTGTTATCTCTCTTACTACACTCAGGCCGTTGCAACGCAGAAAGAAAGTAACATTAGTATAATTATAAAATTAAAATTATATGCAATTTACTTCTTTAAAGCACTTTATTATATTTTTACGCTGACAGCAAAGGGGGCCTATGTCAGGTCCTGGCTTCTTCTATCCTTTATTATATATGAGTATTTTCTAACCCCCTACTGAGCTGCTTAATGCCCCCTAAGTCTAAGTGGCCAATAAGTTAATATAAACCAATGCTACAAATAAAGGTGGCAACAAAATAATAGAGGGTGAGGTATTAAGACACAAGTGATCCTATAATAAAGTCCTGAGTTAACCCTGAATTGGACAGTCTGTGTAGGACTTTGCCAAACTGCTCCTTGATTTCAAGTGATTATTGGTAGGAGAACTGGTGCCTGGTAAAAATGATATATATTTATATCTTTAAATATAAGTATAGAACAAGACACCACCCAGGTTAGGCGTGCAGAGAGATTAGCCCCACAACCAGCCAGCGTGTGCATACTTCACAGGCTCCAACCCCACTTGCCAGAGAAATCCAAATTAAAATGAAAAGTCACTAACAAATGGGTTAACCCGATCAATGTTGTTTGTTCTTTAACAGGGAAACCAGCACAAATGTGCCAACGGATTGGACTGCAGAGAATCAACCCATTAGCAGGGGGCAATTAAATAATCTAGACAACTCAATCCCACTTAAGATAGGCAATGGGGCACAGGAAGAGTAACCAGTTAAATCTCGCTTCAGGGCAAAGCTGCCCAGACACTACCTTGCAGCACCCAGTTATCTAAAAGCACTCAAGGCAAACACCGCTTTTCCCCACTTCTCCTTATATATATTTCCTCGTTTTTAAATATCAAAATTAAATCTCAGAGCACGATGCCATGTTGTTTAAAGACAAAAACCTTCCCTTGCTACAATGAATTTAAATGACCCTTAACAATTAACAGAATAAAACTTTTAAAAATCAATTAAGTGCAATAAATTCTAGCTTTGCCCCATAGGGCTATCACCACTCTGATGGTTGGGGGTTGGGATGAAAGTGAAACCACGTTCTTGGCAGCAGCAAAGCTGTCTGGTGCTCATCCGTTCTGACCCAGAGGAAGGGCAAAACTTGGCTTGCCACATTTAGAGCCGCTGAGCCCGGACAATTAAGCCCCATTATGTGGGTGCATTTTCATGCCATTTTGTGCAGGGCAGTTTGCGAAGTGTTCTCCCTTCGGATCAGCCTCGGTAAGCCACATTGCTACATAATGCCAATTTAACACAATGATGATAACTGCTTTGTAGCCTCGACTTTCTAGGATTGGTAGCATAACAGGACCTGTTTTCAACTTTTCAAGCAATCCACCAAGCATTTCTATACTTACTGTTTCTGAATGGAAATAAACACTAGGTTTGCACAGAGTTTGTCCATATCTCTGAAAAACTGATGAGCAAAAACAAAACAACAAAACCGAAACAAAACCCCTGAATAGAGATGGGCACGAAATGAAAAAAAATTCATTCCATTATTTGTTATTTATTTTGTTACATAACAAAACGAATAACAAAAATTGTGATGAAATTGGAACGAACAGAACAGAACTACGAAAATTAGGTTCATTACGTTTCATTTTCATTAATAGTGACGTGCAATGAAATGAGCTGTTTTTAAATGTTAAAAAACATCCTGAATATCTGTAAAAACCCAGTGATAATTATTTATTATGTCTGATAATATCTACCAGGGGGGTTGGGGTCCTTAAAATGTGCATTTATGTCTTTTCTCAGATCGCTGTATTTTTTTCCTTTAAGGGGAGTTAGGGGACATCGACCCAAAATGGCTCCCAGATGCCTAATATTTATTTCTTGGGTATTAAAATGCCCTGGAAATCCGTAAAAATGCAGCGATAATTATTTGAAATTATTACCTACCAGGGGGTTGTGGTCCTTAAAACGTTTGTTTTTTTCTTTCTCCCATCGCGATGTATTTTTTCTTTTCCCTTTAAGGATGACACAAAATGGATTCCAGCCACAAGATGGATGCAAGCCATGTGATGGGATCATGTAAATTCTTGGAAAATTTCAACCGATAACATGCCCAGGTTGCAGACTGCGTAGGTGTGGCAGCCACAGAGGGCATAAAAAGCTCTGGCAGTCCCCGTCCTCCTTGCAGTCTGCAGTGGGAGTTAGGGTGTGATTGCTGTCTCTGTGACTCATTACTTTAGGCCAGCCAGGCAGGTGTGTGTCTCTGTGTTCCTGCTGGCTGCAGCCTGGCTCTTAGGGGAGAGAAAGAAGAGATTTCTCTTGCAGCCTCCCTGTGTGCGTGCATACCTTTCGGTGAGTACCATCCCCTGCCCCACAGTGCAGTCACTCTGAGGCTGCCTTATGCCCTGGGCAACACCCGCCACTGCCTTTGCAGCCTCCCTGAGTACCTAGTCTATACTGTGTCTCTGCCAGCATCATTTTTTAGTGTTTTCTGGGGCGTTGGGGGACGCCCGCATGCGGAAATGCTTTAAATCACGCAAAAAGTGGGTAAAAATGAAAAATGAAAAACGAAAAAAAAAAATTTTCAAAAAATTTCACGAAAAATGAAAATGAACCGAAATGGACCCTCAACAAAAAATGAAAAACCGAAAGTTCATTTTTTCAATTCGTGCCCATCTCTACCCCTGAACTTCTTCAATCTTGCAGTACTTGAAAATTTCTCAACATAGTGTCTGGGCAAAGGCCAGAATTTCTGTCTGTTTAGTGTTCATGGAAGCAAAATTACACGAGGAGCATGTGAGCTGCATGGCCAATCATGCAGCTGACATGCAAAGAGCCACTCATCTGTTAACCAATTTCTCTTCCTTGAACACTACAAATGACTAAGACTCTGGCCAAAGAATTCAGAAGGTTCTTTACATCCCTGTCTTGAGCACAACTAAAGGGAAAGAACTATCTACAAGGAGCTCATTCAGTAGATAGTATGTATGCTAGGCATCGTTGATGGTTGCTACAAAGTGTGGTGACATGGACATTTAATTAATACTTCAATATTTACACCACAGGATTTACCGATACTGGTTTTCACTCATACAACAGCATCTAGAAACCACTGCATACCTGCGAACCATGGCTCAAGAATCTTTTTTTTAAAGGTGCTCACATACTATGTAGAGTCAGAAGAAAGCTGGGAAAACATTTCAGGTAGTTCAAGATCATAATATCATTAGAATGCATACTGTGGAGAATATGTACATTGTATCATGAAACTAGACTTCTGCTGTGACCAAAGATCCTACTATAGTATTCTGTTTTTGCTGAGCCTCCTTCGCACACCAGTCCTTTATTCCTTCTTGATCCCCAAGTACAAAAGGAACAGTTTGATGACCCACCCAAAAAGGCACCCATGTGTCATGACCTCTTAGTGGGTCAGCCTTGAATGACTCCTTTGTGTCCCTCTTTTTCAAAGAAGAAATGTGGACTTTCAATGGCTATTTATTTTATTTTATTTTTCTCATTTTAGGAGTCTTGTGCCAAAATAAACCATCCCATTGAAATAGAAGACTTTTCATCACCTTGCACACAATCTCATTTAACATTTTCGCAGCCAAGTGTAAATCAAAAGGTGAAAGAAAGACACTGGCTTTTCTTGAGTGCTGATTCATCTCATGGCTATGTTCTCTTATTATATTTTTTAAAGGAAAAAAAAGAGGCTAATTTGGACAATGTCCTTGACATTAGCTTTCTCGCCATGGTGGAGGGAGACGGCTTTCAATGTTTTTCAATCTTCTGTGGAAGAGTGCTGACAAGCCTATCACCAAATCAGCTATTCTTTCTCCACCTGTATTGTGAAGAAGATGCTTTCTACTCCTGGTTTCCATTCACAATACATCTTTGTTTTCTGAGGAACTTTAATTTCAGAAGCTCTTAGACCTCTCCTTCTTGTTAAGCATTGAAAAACGGATTTCCTGTGAATGGCTGGCTGGCATATAATGGTTTTGCTGCTGTTTTAATGGCAAGAACTGCAGCCACAGCTTAAGCCTTGCTAATGTCCTTTTGTTTGGCAAGTACAATCAGACCTTTGCAGAAGTTTCAATAAACAATAAAGCAGCGAAACACAGGATATAATTTCCTTCTCAGCAGAGCCAAAGAAAGTGGTGGATTATGTTTATTGGTCAAGTGTAAGAGATGACTAGGCACTTTGAAGGAGGATGAGAGAATGCACAGGAACATCTGCCTAGGGGGAGGTGTGGGAATCAAAGCACTTCTTGCTTCTCAGGTAGAGCCGGCATGAGTGGGATAGTGGATAGCATCAATGGGAAACCAGGGTAGGAGATGGGATGGTGGTGGTACTTTCCTTCACACTCTGTTTTGTTCAGTTAAAAATAATTCCAACTCCTGGGCTAGTGGAGGGCCTCTAAGAAGAATAAGAGAGATGTTGACCTTATTCATCTAAGCCTTCCTCCACATATCCTGGAATATCTTTTAAATGTTCTCCGCAGCCATCAAAACATGACTGGAGGCCACTGTTTCTTGGTTGATCTTCTTCTGTACAAAGTCTTAGGCTTTTATAAAATGGGCTTTAGTAGGTGAAAATTTATGCCACAAGAAATATACCTCATGCCAGTGTCCCCCCTTCATACCCCGACCTGTTAAAAAGCCGCAGCTGGGAGGCGGGGGGGGAGGGGTGACACAGCAGAAAGGAGCAGTTTTTTTTTAACACTGCCTGTTTCCTTTTGCCTTTCACCCCCCTCCTCCCAGCTGGAGCTGTTTGACAGGTGGTGGTGTGAAGAGGGGAGGTTCCACCGTTTCCATACCCCGACTTGTCAAAAGGTCCCAGCTGGGAGGTGGGGCTGCAAGGGAGAATGGAGCAAGCAATGGGAAATTCTGGAGGGCTGCTTGCTCCATTCTGCCTTGCTACCTGCCTCCCAGCTGTTTTTTTTTTTTTTTGACAGGTCAGGAGGTGGAGAAACAATGTGGAAGCTGCTGCCATCCAGGTGGTTTTTTTGGGGGGGGCTGGTTGGGCTGTCCTTCACCTGTAAAAAAAACACCCACCTTGTAGGGATATCATTGCCCATATTTCTGAGCCCCAAGATTGGTCAAGCACAAAGGAAACTGAAGGCCAAGGAGGGCTGCTTGACATATATTTCCCGGCAGCCCCAGGACCGAAGCAGATACCAGAATGTGCTGAAGCAGGCCAGAGCAAACAGGATATGATACAGACCAGAAAGCCCTTTCCGTCCTTATCAGTAATCACTCACTAGCTAGGGAGCATTTCCCCCCACCCATGGATTCCATTGTCTATGTGTTTACTATGGTCTCACACATGAGGCTTGCATTCTTTCCCCCCACCGAGGAACGTCTCCCTGTATCTATTGTGCTTACTCTGTAATAAAGGCTGGGCTCAGGCAGCAGGGAGAGAAGGCTCAGAGGGAGAATCATCACCAATCTCACATGCACGCAGCCGATGCAGACACAGAGAGACACTCAGACATCCATGGAACCCTGACAGACAGACGAACAGGAATGCTGCCCTGAGCACCAGATATTGCACCCCGAAACTCTGTGTCCCGTGTGATTCGTAACGCAACATATGGTGACCCCGACGTGATCCCCCCAAGGCAACGGCAGACGTCATTCCCCCAAGGCAACGCAGACGTGATTCCCAGAAGGCAGCGCAGATGCGATTTCCTGCAGCAAGGCAGATGCAGAGGAACCACTAAGCAGAAGGACCACGCTCCAGGCCAGAAGGCACGAATGCAGCCCACCCTCATCTCCCTACGCCTGTAAAAGGCTTCGAGACGCGTCCAGACATCCTCCCCAGGGGATCCCAATAGGTGAGATGGGAGCGTTCTTCTCGGTTGAAGAACGAAATGAATTCAGTGGGTCAGTTAATTTTCGGAGCAAAAGAATGCCTTGGGAAAGCCAAGAGTCCCAGATAGAGTTTTGGAAGTCACAACAGCCTTTGGGTGGGGAACCAGCAGTAGGAAGAAATCTACAGGCAGAAAATTCCAGGGTTGGCAAGCAGAACGCAGGTGATAGAGCAGAGCAACAATGGGGACGCATGGAAATGCCCGCTTCACTTCTCCCCACAGATTTTCAGATGTCCCTACCAATAATTTTTCCACCTAGTGACCTGCAGTTAGGAACAGTGTCCCACAATCAGGAATTGGTGGAGGAAAAAAGGGAACCCCGTGCTGAGACCGTTGTTCTAAGATCAAAAATTTCCATCAAGAACAGTCTCAGCACAGGGCAAAATGACACTCAAGCAGAGTTCATCAAACCCCAGAAGCAAGAGGGGAAAAATTTTGTCCTGCCAGAAAATGTACCTACAAAAGGCAAGGAGATGCCCCAAAGGCAATCACTTTCTTGCAGCAAAGAGCCAAGCCATAGGGAAGGATTTCCCAAAGGAATGCAGAGAGGCCAAAATTTTGTCCACGGCTCAGTAACACAAGCCTTAGAATCGCTTCAGACTCAGGATTCCATTTCCCAGGGAAAGCTCCACAGGCTTCAGAAGCAGCCAGCTTTAGAGCAAATGCAGAGTTCAGCCTTGGGCTGGACCAAAGCAGATTTGCCCAGAGAGGGAATCCCAAAGATAGACCTCTTTTCCAAAAGGACAAAGTTCGCCATTAAGGCAAAGGCCAGCCTTTTGTGTGCCGTGGCAAACGCCAGGCACCCTCAGTACAAGTATAGGAGAAAGTCCAATTTTTTCAAAAGATTCTGTACCTTATTTTTCCCCAGGAGATTTTCCTTCCTCCAAAGCCATGGAGAATGCAGATTTCCTTTTCTCCGAAATCATGGGCAGCCAGAATTCCCTTCACTTTTTCTTTAGCAAGCTACAGGAAAATTTAGGAATCAAAAATGCTTTTCTCTCTCTCTCTCTCTCTCTCTCCCCCCTCTCTGTCTATCCACTAGAAGCAGCTCAGGAGGAGCGGGGGGGGGGAAGGGGGCTGGAAAGCAAGCAGGCAGGGGAGGGAAAGGTTTTTGGATAAGAAAGAGTTTGCTGGAGAAGGACGTTTGCTGGAAAGCAAGCAGGCCTCAGTCAGGAATTGTGAGAAAGATTCCTGGAGATTTCAAGTTCCTTTAGAAAAAATGTCCCAAAGATCTAATCTGTCCACTATTCTCATGGGGTAAAAAGGAATTATATGGGTTTGATCCATCTCACTCGCACAAGCATGCAAGATAGCAGGAAGCATGGAATGGTTATCAGTTTGCTAGGAAGGGTAGACTGTTATCTTCAGAGACATTGTATACACAAACTAAAGCAAGCTTATCACCTTCCTGCTGGTTGTAATTACAAGTCAGCAAGCAGAGGCATCTTTCAGAGTTGGAAGCAAATTGACTACAAGTCCCATATGCCTTACATTTTGGGCACAAGCAATCAACAGGGTTTAAAATGTATAAAAATCACTAATGCGTGTTCTTTGCCTCCAAAAATCAAGCAGGAAGGAAAAAACCTTCCTCTCAGGGTATGAGTTCAAAATTTACAACAAAAAAGCCAAAAAGAATTAGAAAGAAAGGGGGAGAAATGCCCCCCCCCTCAAGCCTCTTCAAGCAAGGCTTGATTTTAACTATACAGTATGTACCCTGAGAGAAAGAGAAATATTCTCACAGTTATGGACACATGCCAAACAGAGGCACCTTCCTTCCATGGCAGTTTGAAGCTTCACCAGCAGAATGATCCCAGAAGGACATTTAAGGAATATTCTCATTCCTCATACATTCCTCATTTTCTCAACTGCAAAGGCTTATGGACTATGTGTAATCTGGGAGCTGTTGTTACCATTCATGCCAAGCAGAATTGTTTCACCACCAGAAGAAGAAGACATTTCCCAGACCCATGAACTTTTAGCAAAAGGACTCTTAAAAAGACTTTTCAGCAAACAGCCATCCATTGAAGCAGAGAAGAAAATAGTTAGGTAGGCTTTCACCTTCCCCCACAAAAATGTAAGCCCCAGCACAGACAGATATGCTTACTTATGTATTCTCATGTATTCATGTATTTGGAAAATACTCACATGTCATGGAACTTCTTGCTATGCATTACCTCTTAGCCACAAAATGTACTCATGTATTGTTTACCTATGCTATAGCTTATTGCTTGATTATTGTTAATGCATGTATATCTGTATGCTAGATTATGTCTATGTACTTTTAAGTTTTGGGAGACAATCATGCTTATTATGCCATTTCATTTCTTATTGCAAGTTATGAGGAGCTCAAGTTTATATCTCTGAAAGTTATATGAAGATCGGGTGCTGTGTAACTCGGTGGGAGAAAGAATGCAGCCAACATTCTAGAGGGACCCCACATTAGATAACACATCACAGCCAATGATTTCTGCCATGCCCTAGCTTAGGGCTCTCACAATGAACATGGGGGTGGGAGGAAATGGCCACGGAATGTCACCACAGCAGCTCTCATGCACAGCCATAACACATCTCACATTTTAGGGCATTATTCTCACATCTCAGCCCAGATATATGAAGCTTGTCTTGCCAGAGACATGTCACTCCCTCCTACATAAGGAGTTGAGTTTCCTCTTGGGCCAAGCAATGAGGCCCCTGGGGCAAAAGACCTCAGGTTGCCAGGCTTTCAGGGCCTGCATGGGTTGAGCACCAGATGAGTGCCTGATTTCTGGTTGGTTTATACCTGTGCCTCCTGACTGGTATGCAAGCGCTCTCTTAATTAAAAGGAAAGGGAGAGATGTAGGGATATCATTGCCCATATTTCTGAGCCCCAAGATTGGTCAAGCACAAAGGAAACTGAAGGCCAAGGAGGGCTGCTTGACATATATTTCCCAGCAGCCCCAGGTCCGAAGCAGATACCAGAATGTGCTGAAGCAGGCCAGAGCAAACAGGATATGATACAGATCAGAAAGCCCTTTCCGTCCTTATCAGTAATCACTCACTAGCTAGGGAGCATTTCCCCCCACCCATGGATTCCATTGTCTATGTGTTTACTATGGTCTCACACATGAGGCTTGCATTCTTTCCCCCCACCGAGGAACGTCTCCCTGTATCTATTGTGCTTACTCTGTAATAAAGGCTGGGCTCAGGCAGCAGGGAGAGAAGGCTCAGAGGGAGAATCATCACCAATCTCACATGCACGCAGCCGATGCAGACACAGAGAGACACTCAGACATCCATGGAACCCTGACAGACAGACGAACAGGAATGCTGCCCTGAGCACCAGATATTGCACCCCGAAACTCTGTGTCCCGTGTGATTCGTAACGCAACACCACCTTGGTGGTGGCCACTTTCAAATAGTTTCATTACTCTTTTCATTTCGTTATGGAACTTCTGTTAAAAAGTTGTTTAGTAACAAAACAAAACAAAACGCAATGGGTAATGAAATGAAATGAAATGAAACATTAATTTTCCTTTCCATGCCCATCTCTACTTCATAAAATAAACCCAAAGAGTTAGGCTTTGCTGAGAAAAAATGACAAAGGAAAAATGGTGACCACTGAAATTATGTGAAATTGTCACCCATTCCCATTTGTAGAAAGGAATACAATACAGACAGTTACTGAGGATCGATGTTTAGAAAGAGAAGGACCGAAGAAGAAGAGGAAAACTTGAAATATTATATTAGGAAGAGCAGTTGTCAAAGATATATTTTCTAGGACCATGAACAGAAGCCACAGAGCATGCACAATTAAATAATTTTCTGTCAGACCCACAAATGAAGTGCTTGACTCCCCCTAAGTGTCATACAGAAATTCCATAGACCTCCAAGGGGAAATCAGAAACCAGTGTCCATCACAGCTGGTACTTATCCCAGTAAAGAGTTAATTCCAGAATGAATGCAACCAACCACAGATGAACATATTATTATTTATAGGAGGATCAAAGTATAAGTGTTTTCAGTATTGCAATAATTTCAGACAACATCACCTTGCCTAATCCTAAAAGTTTTATTTGTTTGCATTGATTCTATGCTCCATGTGCACAAAAATACCATATATACTTGAGTATAAGTCCACTCAAGTATAAGTTGAGGTCCCTAATTTAACCCCCCAAAACTGGGGAAACTTATCGACTTGAGTCTAAGGTGGGAAATGCAGCTGGGCCTGGCAGCTCCTCCGTTGTGAGCTGGGGAAGCAGTGTGTGATGTTTAAAATGACTTTTAGCCACTGAGGCAAGTGCTTGCCCTCGGTGGCTAAAAGTCATTTTAAACATTGTGTGCCGCTCCATCATGATGCAGAGGGTGTTCAGGAGAAGAGGTGTGCAATGTTTAAAATGACTTTTAGCCACCGACCCAAGCATGTTGGTCGTGTTATTTGAGGATGAACCCATCATTTGACATTAGCTACCTTTGGAATCCAAAGGTTCTCCATACGAAAAATGTGGCCAGTCAATAAACAAGATATTAGTCAAGCAAGCCTGACAACCTAAAGTGGAATGGCCTATAAATTGCCTAATGAGTCACAAAACAAACCTGAAGAAACCATATTCCATCACTCGATACTCAGCAACAGTGAGCAGGTTGCCTGAGGATAAGCTGGTGGTCCTGAGAAACAGGATTTCAGCTTTGCTGGGGCAGCACAGGCTTATGTTGCGGGATCTGCAGGATATTGTTGGTCATTTAAATTTTGCCTACAAAGTGGTGGCACTGGGTAGGGCCTTTTTGTGCAGGTTGTGTGATGCCATGCACGGCCTCACTAAGTCACATCATAGCCGCAGATTGTCTTGAGGGATGAGGGAGGATTTAACAGTTTGGTTGTTGTTCTTAGAGAACTTTAATGACATTTCATTTTGGAGGCAGGAACGTTACCTGGGCTGTGAGTTCCAGTTGCACACAGATACATCTGGGGCTCATGGTTACAGGTTGTATTTTAGAGGCCTTTGGAATGGCATGACAGAGGGGGTCACCCGGGATCTCACTTTTTTGGATTTTTTTTCCACTGTGGCAGCCTTGTGCCTTTGGGCTGAGGCTTGGGAAAATTCCACTGTCACATTTTGCTGTGACAAGCAAGTGGTAGTTTTTGTTGTTAATCCACTTACCTCAAAGTCGGAGAGGGTTATGTGATTGGTGAGAGTGTTTACTCTCAGGTGTCTCTGCTTTAATATAGTTTCACGGGGCATGTACCAAGAGTGGACAATGCTACAGCTGATGCCCTGTCCCACCAACAGATTAGACGGTTCAGGGCGTTGGCCACAGATGTACTAGAGGGGCCTGAAGTGTTGCCAGAGGAAGTGTGGCACCTTGGTGGGTGAAAGTAAATAATACCATTGCTTCAGCAGTGGCTCTCAGCACCTGGTGTTCTTACGGGAAGGCATGTGAAGAATTTTTCTCATTTTGGGTCAAGGAGAAGTTAGAGCTCATTTGGCCAGTGCCAGTAGACCATCTGCTACAATTTGGTCTGTATTTGGATGAAAAGGGGTTGGCACCTACTTCTATTAGGGGGCGGACATCCGCCTTGGCCTTTTATAGCAAAGCCAGGGGTTTTCCCAAATATACTTCCGATTTCCAGGTGTGCAAGATGACTGAGGGTTGGAGCAGGCAACGTGGGGTAGTTCCTGACAAAAGAAGTCCCTGCTCTCCTTCCATGTTGTGTAGGTTAGTGTGACATCACCCCTTTCACAGACTGAGTTTTCAAGGCACAACTGGGTTTATTTCAACATCCCACTGCTGTGCCACCAAATTGTGATGACACCTTCCTTTACACATGTAATTGTGTTGGAAATGGTAATGCTGCCACCTTTTATTCACTTGGTAATGCTGACACCTTTTAAAACTGTCACCTCATGAATTGGGACAGACTCAGATGTATAATATAAAAATAATAACAACGTTTATTGAGAAAATAATAAATATAACAATGTCTGAGGGTGGTATGCATTGCCTTTATTAACACAGAATAGATTTAATCAACTCTACAAGCCTCCCTGTCTTTAATAACTAGTAAACAGTAAAGCCCTCACTGCCTGACAAAACTCCAACAGAGCAGTGCTCTATCCCAGCACTCACTCTCAAAACCTCAACTTAACGGCAGTCAACTGAACTGCCTCAACTGACTAGACTCCACTCTTTTTATATCATACCATTTTCTGCCCTCCTCCTGGGATTGGCTGATGATTTGTATATTCATTACTCCTGTTTCCAGGGTTTTGTCACAGTTAGTTCCAGTTTGGCTGATGATATGTAAGGATGCATACGAGGTGGCTTTGTTTAACGCTGCAACACTCGTAGCATTCTTTGGTGCATTTAGGGTTAGCAAGTTGGTTGTTGCAGGAAAATGTGATGTGTCGAGGAGAGCATTGTAGTTTCAGGACCTGGAGACCTTTGAAGATCATGTGGTCCTGAGGCTGCGTAGGTCTAAAACTGATCCCAAGGGTGAGGGCTGCTTTGTGTCCTTGGCAAAATGCTCCATGGCAAGTTTGTGTCCAGTAGAGGCTATGAGTAGTTATTTGGAAGTAAGGGGCTTGGTGGCAGGGGATTTGGTCCGACATGGTGATGGACTGCCATTGACAAAATATCAATTTTGGACAGTTACTTTGGTTGCGCTGAAGGATGCTGACATTGTGGGTTGGGAATTTGGGACACACTCTTTCTGAATTGGAGTGGCATCCATGGCTGCCACCATGGGGTACAGCATAGGGACCATAAAGAATGTGGGGCATTGGAAATCCAGCAGGTATCATTCTTGTGTTTGCATCTTGCCCATGTAGTAGGTTCTGTTGCTGTGTTTTGTTCTTTTTCCTTGGAGGAGCAGTTGGGCCAGTTGCCTGAGTTCAAGTTTTGATTGCTGGACACAGCTTTATCTTTAGGGCTGCCAAGTTTGCAGCACACTCAGCATGGGGAGAGAATCTGGGCCTCAGATCTCAGGCAGTGGTGGAATGGAGAGGTCACCGAGGCTGGTTGTGGGACAGATTTATGGATCTAGTTTTATAGGGATGCAGTCAGTTCCCTTTTGAATTTTTGGTCATCCACTTGGATGGCAATGACCTGGCCCAAAAGACGGGCAAGGCCCTGATTGTGCAGCTAATTACTGATTTGCATTCACTGAAGAATGTTTCCATAGTTGCAGTGGTTGTGTTTGGTGTTCATACTGAGGAAGGTCTGGCGGGCATTGTGTGATCCCTGGGTGATTGATCGGGCTCTCAAAGGAGTTAACAGAGAAGTGATGTGGGCAGTGCCAGCTGCTTTAGGAGCAGTGGTGGAGCACCCTTTAATCAGGGTTGAGCACAGTGAACTCCATCATAATGATGGAGTGCATATATTGGAATTGGGCCTGGTGCTGTTCTTGCAGGACATTCGGGGGGGCTCTGGTCCATGTTGTCAGCCATGGTGGGGGACTCTGTGCATATGATGTAGCCCAGTGCCATGGCAGCTAGTGGAGAAAGACAGGTAAGGTTGGGAGTTATTGGACACCAGAAGATGATGTAAGCCAGCCCACTTCACAGCGTTGAAGGCCCTGAGGATTCGGCACTGGGAAGGGGGAAAGGCAGGGTCCCACAGGTAGCTGTCACACAGATACGGGAGCCTCGGGCCGTTGAGACCTACTGGGTATTCCCAGATTTTATTCCAGCTCCTAACAGGGTCTGTTTGGGGCATGGCCAGGCTCAGACAGATCAGCCTGTCATCCTACTATTGCCCCCCCCCCAATGTAGTCATTGCTGTGTTAATAAAGTGTGGCCCATTTTTCATCCAAAACTTTGGGTGGGCAATAGATATCAAGAAATTCCAGGAATGAGTAAATTAATGTATTTTAACTGCATGGATATATAAAGCCATGTAACATGGCTATGATAGTCACAAACATTCCAGTAGTACCATTCTTTGTAATTCTCTAGTGAGTGACCTATTTCAGTGCTAATAAGGAAAGCATGGAAAGGTTTGGTCATTAACAAGTAAAATACCTAGATAGTTCTTTTGAGCTCCATAATTACATTCATGTGAGTGAGGGGGTGGACACCAGAGTTCAGAGTGAAATGTTGAACAACTCTTGTGACTGAAGGTCAAGTAAGATGTTATTGTGGAGTCACAGGAGGAGTCACTGATCAGTTGCGCGCGCTTTCTCTCTCATCCTCTCTCTCAATCTCAATCTCAATCTCAATCCCTCCTGAATTTGTGTGTATAGTGTATGTGTATACATAAGAGGAAGTTGTGCTTAACCCTCCCCACCCACATAAACAAAATCCCCTCTCATCCCTTGACATTAGGCTTTTTAAAACAGAAACCCATCTTGCCTGATATCTGTATTCATGCTAGCTATCGAGGCTGTCCGATTATGACAATGTTGCTTTTTTGTACGTGCAACTTGGTAGCATTAAATGAGACGGTGCCATTTCTCCTTTGAACAATACAGTGTATCCGAGAATATAAGAAATCCTAGAAATATATACGGTTAATAGTAAGTTCTTGGAGATGTACAGTACTTTTAAATGACTCCATACATAATATGTCAGACACACATTGCCTCTTCTGCCGGAGTAGATGCTGAAAAGCTGTGGCATTGACACCGACAATAGAGAATCAGTGCTTACATCCCATTATAAAAGTGTTGGCCTTCTCTACTCTGAAGATTAAAAATTTTCAGCAGTAATCCTGGTCTTGTCTGACATGACATTTTGGAAGCAAAAGCTCAGAAACTTTTGTACTTAGCTGTAATGGGATAACATGGTACAGTAGTTACAATAATTGCCTATCTCTCTTATTGCTTGGATCTCTTGCTCTCTCACACACATACACCCCCACCCCACCCCCACACTTGTCCAGACAAAACATGGGAGCCATTGAAGTCTTTTTTGCATAGAAAGGCATAGAAATGAGATGGAATTGCAACAATTTCCTCCATTTAATCAAAGCAAGACTATGAGATGTTTAAAACTACAGCAACAGCATGCTTGTGCCGAGGAAGGTGTGAGGGCATCCCCTCTAGTTTGGCCTTTCAGGCATTTCCTGCTATGACATTATGGCTGCAGTCCTACCAGCATTTTCTGCATAGTTTCCCGGTGGCAAACTGCGCAGTAAAAGATCACATGCTAACCGGGAAGAGAAGTACATTCTGGTCCCAGCCGACCACACCCCTGGAACAGCAGTTTCAGTGAAGTTTCCTAAACCACCGCCAGGGGCTGGATTTAGAAACTTAGCTCGAAAATGCTTACGTATTTGCTTCTGTAACCATGACAGGACCCTGAAAATACACAGTAAAATCAGTTGTTCCCCTTTAACACCACAGAGGCTTGGAAACTAGAGCCAGAAAGAAGGACACAATGTGCATTTAATAAATTTTTATTGGATTTTTAAGGGGGGGACAAAGGGAAGGAGTAAGGGTAAGAGGAAAAAGAAAAAAAAGGGGGGGAATACAGTTTTTAAGACTTACATTGAATATATCAAGCAAAATAGAAATAGTAATTACACATATTGCTAAAATTGCCAGATGTTATCACAATACTAATAAATTTGTTACTTCTTGCCATCTTTCCCGAAAAATCTCGTCGTAGTCTCCCTTTAGATAACCAGAGAGTTTGTCAATTTCGATGCATTCTCTTATCTTTCCATGAAGATCCTTCTCTGTTGGCGTGATTGGTTGTTTCCAAAGTTTCGCGTACAGTATTCTTGCAGCAACAATTACATGATGAAGTACATATCTCTGATCATAGGAAATATTTATATCTACTATATTTAACAGAAATAGTTCTGGTCTAAACTCTATTTTAATTTTCAAAGATCTTTCTAAGAAAAGTTTTACCATGTTCCAATACGCCTTAGCTTCTTTACAAGTCCACCACATATGATAAAAGGTTCCACAGTCATAGTTACATTTCCAACATTTAGGTGAACAATTGTACATCTTGGATAAACGATGAGGTGCAAAATGCCATCTATAAAACATCTTATAACAATTTTCCTTGAACGAAATAGATTTAAAGATTTTAACTGTGTTCCACAGAGAGTCCCATTTATTTAAATGAATAGTATAGCCTAAGTTTTCTGCCCATCTTATCATACAGTCTTTAACCAGTGTATCAATCATTTTTTCATTTAACAATATGCTATAGAATTTACTAAGAAGCTTGGAGTCACCAGAAGAAAGTATTTTATCAAGTGAGGTATCAGTAGTCATAAAACCTCCCTCTTTGGAAAGCTCTTTGAAGTGTGAATATATTTGTTGATATTTCCACCAATCCAGATTATAACCCTCTGATACTAATTTCCCTAGTGGTTTCAATGAGAAATCATCATTCAGAAGGTGTCTGTAAGTTATAACATTTGAGATTTCACTTGCCTGGGAGCTGTAAATTGCTCCCAGTGGGGATAGCCACATAGGTGCTTTAAAATAAAATTGTTTTTTGATCATTAACCATATTTTAACTAAGGCATTCCTTATCCAGTGCTTTTTAAAGAGGGTAGGTAAATTTCCCCTATGCCACAAATAGTGATGCCAGCCCTTATCAAGACCATAACTCTCAAGCTGCGATATTCTTTTATTTGTCATCAAGATCCAATCCTTAATCCAAGTCAAGGCGGCAGCCTTGTAGTATAGTACCAAATTAGGAAGGGCAAAACCACCAAATTTGGTTCTATCCTGCAAATAAATATTTTTAATCCTTGCTTTTTTCTTTTGCCATATAAATATACGTATACTTTTTTCCAGATCTGAAATAATCTTAAAGTTTGGCAATATAGGCAGAGATTGAAACAAAAAAAGCAGTTTAGGTAAGACATTCATTTTAACTGCAGCGATTCTGCCCATTAGGGATAGCTGAAGTCTTGACCAAGTTTCGAGGTCAGCTTTGATTGTTTTTATAACATTGACATAATTGTCTTTGAATAAAGAGTTACATCGGTTAGATATAGTAATACCCAAGTATTTTACCCTATTTGAATGTTGAAAACCAGATTGATTTAAAAGTTTTTGAATCATGAATGGAGTCATATTTTTAGTTAGAACCAATGTTTTTTCTCTATTCACCTTTAATCCAGAGATTTTAGAATATGCCTCAAGGGTCTTTAGAAGTTCTACGGAGGATGTCTGAGGGTTCTCCATGATAACCATCAGGTCATCTGCAAAGGCTTGTACCTTGTAAACTTCTCCCTTGTTTTGTAGGCCTTGAATGTCAGGGTTTTCCCTTATAACATGAAGAAGAACTTCCAGGGTAGTTATAAACAAAAGAGGGGAAAGGGGACATCCTTGCCTAGTACCTTTGTGTATATTTACTTTGTCTGTAAGGTGACCATTGACTACAATCCTGGTATTTTGAGTAGAATAGATTTGTTCAATAGCTCGCAACATTCTATGGCCACACTGAAGGTAATCTAATTGAGTTTTAAGTAAAGACCAGGATACATTATCGAAGGCTTTCTCAGCATCGATGAATGCAAAAGCTACTTGCTTCTCGGGGTGAGATTCGTAATATTCCAACACATTGAGAAAAGTTCTAATATTGGATTGGAGATTCCTTTTCGGAAGGAAACCAGTCTGGTCGCGTGATATCAGAGAAGGTAAAATCATCCGCCATCTATTCGCCAGAATGGTTGCAAAAATTTTGTAATCCACATTTAGGAGGGCAATTGGCCTGTAATTCTCTATCAAATCTTTGGATTTCCCTTCTTTGGGAATCAGTGTCGTATGTGATGATTTCCAGGAATCTGGTATATCTTCGCCTTCAAATATAGATGTAAAAAGATTTTTCATATTTCCAGAGATTGTCTCCGAAATTTTTTTGTAAAATATGGCTGGTATTTGGTCAGGTCCAGGAGCTTTATTCAATTTTTGATGATTAATAGCTTCTGTTATTTCCATCATTGTGATAGGAGCATTCGTCTGAGCTCTCTGTTCCTCAGTAAGTTTTGGAAAGTTGGCTTGTTCAAGGTATTGGAAGATAGCATCTTTGTCAATCATCTCCGGCTTGAATAATCTTTGGTAATATTCCTCTATGATTTTTTGGATTAGTAGTTGCTCTGTCTGATTTTCCCCAGTTTTGTCTTTGAGTGAAAATATGAATTTTTGTGATTGTACCTTTTTTAACCTATACGCTAACCATCTACCTGGTTTGTTTGCATTTTCCACAAAATTCAGTTTGGCCAGTTTAATTTTGTGAGCTATATCTGCAGTCAGGATCAGGTTGAGTTCATGCCTACAAGAGGCCAAGTCTTTGTTCAGCTTGTCATTACGGGGGTCTTGTGTTAAGTCCATTTCAAGCTTTTTCATCATATTAAGAATTGATTCATATTTCTTTTTCCTCTCTTTATTCCGTTTTGCCATATGTTGGATAACAAATCCTCTGAAGTATGGTTTAAAGGCGTCCCATACCGTTTTGAGTGGTGTACCCTTATTTAGATTAGTTTCAAAATACAAGTTCAGGTCTCTAGCAGCCTCTGAAATGAATTCTTTATCGGTCCAAAGTGTAGAGTTAATTTTCCAGTGCCTGGGCATACCTGAAGATTTCAATGTCCAATGGGAGGAACAAGATGGCCGCGTTCAGCAGAGACGCTAGCTGAAGCAGTCCCAGCTAACGTCAATGTACCCCAGGTTCCAAGAGGGTTATTTCCATTCAAGAAGGACACAATGTGAAGTAGACAGGTAGAGACCGAACCAGAATATGAAAATACGAAGCAGAAGAGAAGACACTAACTTTAAAAACCACATGACCACCCCCCCCCAAAAAAAAAAATGTGCAGGAAATTTATATACACAGAAAACTCTGGTAAGACTGCAGCCTATGAAAGGTCACCCACACAGGGAGAGGTTTCTGGCACAGAATCTTTCTGGGACTATTTCTCCTTAGGGAGAAAAAGAAAGGACTATTGTTCCTCATGGGGGTGAGTGGGGAAGAAAGCAAGTCAAAAGTTAAAACTCTCCAAGCTTTCTTGCTGAAATGGGAGAAAAGGAAAATGGTGTTTTCTGCTTCCAAACAATTCCTACAGGGCCAGGGAGAACTTCTCTTTACTTGCTTCAGAATGGTCTTAGTCCAAAAAGAGACTTATGGTGGCTACAAATCATATGCTGTGAATGTCACAGCAGGATGGGTACTCATACTGTACTTTGGTGTACTCTTTGGTACCAGAAGGAAGGGAACATCTCTCATTCTCAATTTTGTTTTCCTTCTCTAGAAGACCACAAAAGGCCTTTTGTGGGTGTTTTTCCCCCACTCCTGCTTCCTTCCTGCATTGAAATCTGCACACATTTGTTTGCATTTTCCCAATATGTACATTTTAATGAAATGTACTTTTGCCCCTAATTTATTAACGCATGTGTGTACATTGTTTTGTTTTAACTTCTTGACATTTTCCACCATTTCCATTTTAAAATATGTGTTCCATTTGGTGCACCCTTTTCTTTCGCTGTCTTGTAAGCCTTGCAAATGTGGAAATACCCAAGCGATTTCCTTCTCCCACTGAACCATGGAAAATATGAAAAGCTGACATTGTTGAAACTGCCAAACCTCAGAAAATGTTTTCCTCCCCTAAATACGGCACATATGTGATTACTCATAGAACACTGTCAACAGTGAAGGCACTATTAGCCAGTCCTTTGCTTAGGAGGCAACAACTGATGGCCAGACTGAGATCCTCTTTAATGTTGTTAGTTACTTGTGAAAAATACACTTCCATGGAAAACTGCGCAATACTATCCTTATGGGCTTGCCGATAGCTTACGGAGCTAGTAAATCCTCATTTGTCGAGACACCTGTGGATGAAGAATTGACACTTAATCTCTCCCTAGGAGAAAGAGAGGTATTCTGTGGCATGCTCAACAAGCGAAGAGAGAGGCAACCAGTTTTGTACCAATAACAGAAATAACACTGTAATGGGAATGAAATGAGTCCCAAATGTTCTTGGCTGCTCCCTCATTATCGTATGAACTTTGAAGGATTAGTAGCATCACTGAAGAGTTGGTTGTATGACTCTTTTCAAACAATCAGCTTCATGTTTCTCTACCTGTGGTGCCTGCTTCCTAAGGTGAATGGATGCTGGTTGTTAAGGCAGAGAGTTTCTACTTTGACAAGGGTGGGTATTATTTATTTATTTATTTTTCACACTTATATACCGCACCTATTTCCCACATAGGGGACTCAGGGCGGTTTACAACAGTAAAAATAGTACATGTAAAATCAATAAAAACAACTATGACAGTGGTATCCAGGAACAAATTGGAGGGTTAAAAAAAAACACTGGCCATCGCCGAAGGCATCCCGAAAAAGAAGGGTCTTAAGGTTTTTCTTAAACGACGCCAGCGACGGTAGGGGCAATGTTTGCTGTCTTGCTGTCACTGGAAGTGCAGAATCTCATGGGACTTAAAATTTTCTTACTGAGGTGTTTTGTCAAGTCAAGACAGACTACAGCAAGATGAACAGATAGTTTAGTGCATATTTTTGAGAGCTCACATCTCTCTTGCTTTGGTCATAGTCTTCTTTTCCAGTTTCCATAGTTCTTCCTCACTTCCCCAATGTGTGCTGTCTAGAACATTCTGCTTCCAATTTTCCAGGGTAATCTTTAAATAATAATTGCATGGCATCAAGTCAACTCAATACTCATAAGTGGAATCAAACTGTCAACCTCTGGAGCAATATACATAAACCACTGAGATACATAAACCACAGAGATATCCATTCATATTTTTGTTTTATTGTGTTACTATTAATGGTTTTATTGTATAAATTGTTTGAATGTATTAATTGTTGTAAACCGCCCAGAGTGACCTTGCTGCCAGATGGGTGGTATAAAAATCCAATAAATTAATAAAAATAAATAAATTCAGCCTCCCTATAATCTTGTGTTGTTAAGTTAATTCTGATTTATGGCAACATTTTCCAGGTAGAAAATGCCTCTTCTGCATGTTGGGACTGTGCAACTTGCCTGAGGTTCTACAGCCTGATTCTACTCAAAGGAGGCTGGGGAACTGAACTCGCAACCTCTGGCTCCACAGCCAGATAACTAAACCACTCAGCTATCTGGTGAACCATTACATAATTGTGGATATTAGTCTTACTCCCAATGTGAGTATTGGTCTTATTTCCAACAACATCTATGGGAGGTTCAGGAGGAGGTACACATCATAATCTGTCACAATGCTTTGCTGGGCCATACACAAGGGCAAGGCTTTGCTACATGTTATGCAATGCAGTGCTGAATCCACATCAGGGCCCACATGAGTGTCATCGCAGTCGCCTTGAATGTTATATAGGGATGGCCACAAAACAAAAATATTATGTTTCCTTTCCTTTCCTTTCCTCCCCCACATTTTTGTTTTGTTTTATTTCATCGATTTCCCCCCCTAAAGAATTCATACGAAATGAACCACTAATGAAGTGGTTTGTGTGGTGGTGTGTGTGTGTGTGTGGGGGGGGGGGCGGAAAGTGGCAGAGGGACAAAAAGTTTTTTTTTTAAAATCCTTTGGGCTTTTTTTAACCTCCCCCTCTCCCAAACCCCACCTGCCAGCTGATGGGCACTAGGGTGGGGAAAAAACATTTCCCCCCCACCCCAGTGCTGATCAGCTGGCAGGCAGGGCTTGGGGGAGCAAAAAATTTGTTTTAAAGCCATGGGCTTTCTTTAAAAACATTTTTCCCTCTTCCCAAGTGCCAATCAGCTGGTGGAGCTTGGGGGAAGGAAAAAAGATTTTTTTTAAGCCCAGAGCTTTTTTTTTAAAAAAAAAAAAACATTGTCCCTCCCCCAAGTGGCTTACATATGAACAAAATGGTTCATTTCAACAAAAAAGCACCATTTCATTTAGTCTGTAACGACATGCTGCTTCCTCATGTTGTTTTGTTTTGCTTCATTTTGCTTTTCGTTTGGTGCCCATCCCTAGTTGCTAGTTCAAGAGTTTATATCAGGGTTTCATTTGGACTGTTTAAAGCCAGGGTGGAGAATGTATGATACTCTAGAAGTTGAATAATTCAGATCTCATCTAGCCAACATATGTAATAGTATAGGGTGATGGAAACTGCAATACAAGAATATCTGAAGTCAGAAAGGATTGGGGGGGGGGAGACAACAAGAATTCATCATTGTCTTTTCAGACAGCTCAAATGGCCTTTAAGAGATTTTGCTTTCTCCCAGGGGCCACTTTCTTTTTCCTTTTGTTTTATAACCTAGCACTACTTAGAAATTGTCATAATATGTAGAATTGACAAAATGTATGTATTGTATGTTTAACAGAGTAAAAAGAGATTTGTAAAATGGAGTCAGTTAAAAAATGCAGTGTCATGATGTTAGCCACAAGTGCAAGGAATTAGAAAATCACCAGCAGGTTAAGTGATTTAGCACAGATGGAATAGTTAATGACATCATGGTGTATCAGAATGTAATTGGTTAAAATCATGTCTGATGAGGTCTAAATGTGTATATAAGAACTGGCTTGTATAATGTTAAATTGGGACTGTTTATGGTGAGAAAACAGTACCCCATGCTCTGTTGATTTGTATATGTGATATTGCTTGGTGTTATGCTGTTGAATATTTGCTGTATATATTCAATATAAGAGTTTTATTCTAAGTTATGTTTCTTTGTCTCTCTGTTTCTGGGTTCTGATAATACTTATAACAATTAACTACACTTTATCTGCATGCTACTGCTGCTGCTAAACTCATATTTATTCTCTGCTATACACATGTGTGTTAACATATTTCATAATCCCTTAATTATTGATTGATAAGTAGCTGTCTTTAAGTGCATATAAAAGCTCTTTAGTTTACATATTTCAGTGTTGCTCATGCCCATAACATGAAATCAGTTTAATAGTGAAGTACAATATTGATTGTAAATCTGTTTTGCTCAGTGAAACTGGATGCCAGAAAATACACTTATTTCACTTGTTACTAGAAGAAGAAAATAGAGAGCCCATCAGTGTAAACAATTTTATTTATTTATTTATTTGATGTACTCTGCTTCAGTAAGAAACCAGCTTGCTGTCCAGAGCTCTTTGGCTGAGATGAATAAATCCAATCCATAAGTTGTTCCTGAATGGCCAAATCTTGGAGGTCCAGGACCAATCTCCCTGGGAACAGCAACATGAGTTGCCCTTTCCCCAACAACATTTTGAGGCAGGATCCATCGTTTCCTGGAAGTCCAATACCATTTTTTTATTATTTTTTTGGATGGGTGGGTGCTTCAGGTATCCAGGGCCTTAAACCATTAAGACCTTTATGTGTTAACATAAGCACTTTGAATTGGGACTGAGCAGCAACTGGTAACCAATGTAGCTGGTAAAGAATTGTTTGTGCCCCTACCACTTACCAGCCATGCTGCATGATTCTGGGCCGGTTGCAATTGCTGGACCATCTTCAAAGGCTGACCCACATATAGTGCATTGCAGTAATCAATACGGGATGTTACCAGTGCATGCATAAATGACATAAGGCTTCTCTCATCCAGGTAGGGGTGTAGCAGGTATAATTTCTGCAGCAGAAAAAAGGCACCTGGGCTTCCAGAGTTAGACCAGGGTCCAGGAGCCCCACCAAGCTATGGATCCCATCCCTTAGGGGGAGTGCAAGGACAGGGAGTTGGCCCTATAACCTGTCTGGGCATGCACCCACTAACAACACTTCCATCTTGTCTGGATTAAGTTTCAATTTATTAAACCTCATCCAGTCTATTTTCCAGTCCAGACATGAGTTCAGCACAGAAACTGCCTCACCTGGATTGGTTGAATATGAGAGGTAGAGCTGAGTATTGTCAGCATATTGCTGACTCCTCAGCCCAAACCTCCTGATGATCTCTCCCAGTGGTCCCATGTAGATCTTAAATAGCATGGAGGACAGTATCAAGTCCTGAGGAAGCCCATGATGTAAATGCCATGGAGCAGAGCAACTGTCTGCCAGCATTACCTTCTGGACACATTCAGCCAGGATGGAGCAGAACCACTGCAAGACAGTGCCTCCAACTTCCAACCTGGCCAGCCCATCCAGAAGGACACCAGAAGAACACCTTGGTATCAATTTCAGTTCTGATCTTCCTTACTCACACCATAACCTTCTCCAGCTGGACACCATTCATAAATTTTGAAAGCCACCGAGAGGTCCAGGAGTATCTACATGGTCGCACACCCCTTGTCTCTTTCCTAGCAAAGGTCATTATACAGTGCAACCAAGGCAGTCTCCTTTTATGGACACATGCTGCCTTGGATCCTTGTTCAGGAGAAAACCAGGAAAATAAATAAATAAATAAATAAATAAATAAATAAAGGAGATGTACGGATCACCCCCCTCCCCACCTGTGCTGAGCTACTTTCAAAATGAACTTTTAAATTTATGCTTTGGCATGATCTCCAAACTACAGACACTATGGGCTCTTGGTATCATGTTCAGTTTTGACCTGCCTTACTCACACTATAACCTTCTCCAGCTTGATACCTTCCATAATTTTGAACCAGAAGTCCGGGGCTTCAGCTACCATGGACACATATGGGATCTGTAGTCAAACCACAGCCACTCTGAGAAAGATACCCTGGTCCTGGCATTATATCAGACTTTCCCCACTATATTTCCCCACAATCCCTTAAGCATTTAAATCTATTTTTACACATTTCTGGTGGCATCAAATATCAAACAAAAACCACATGATCACTACTAATAAACTGTTATACATGTTTATAGGCCTTCAGACAGTTTTGAATTCATATTTATTTTCAGATCTAAGAGATCTGTATGCTCCTTTCTCCCAAGCAGTTCTCTTTAAAAAATCAGGAAACAAAAAGAACTTTGTGATTAGAGATGGGCACGAATCGAAAAAAGGACATTTTGGTTTTTTGGTTTTTGGTTGCTGGTCCATTTTGGTTCGTTTTTGTTTTTCATGATTTTTTTTGAAAAAAAATGGTTTCATTTTTTCATTTTTCATTTTTTGTTTTACCCGCTTTTTGCGTGACTTAAAGCATTTCCGTGCACGGACGTCCCCCAACGCCCCAGACCAGAGGGAAAACACTAAAAAAATGATGCTGGCAGAGACACAGTATAGACTAGGTATGCAGGGAGGCTGCAAAGGCAGTGGCAGGCATTGCCCAGGGCGTAAGGCAGCCGCAGAGTGACTGCACTGCGGAGCAGGGGAGGATACTAACCGAAAGTTACGCATGCACACAAGGAGGCTGCAAGAGAAATCTCTTCTTTCTCTCCCCTAAGAGCCAGGCTGCAGCCAGCAGGAACACAGAGATACACACCTGCCTGGCTGGCCTAAAGTAACGAGTCGCAGAGACAGCAATCCTACCGTAACTCCCACCGCAGACTGCAAGGAGGGCGGGGGCTGCCAAAGCTTTTTATGCCATCTGTGGCTGCCCCACCTACCCAGTCTGCAACCTGGGCATGCTATTGTTTGAAATTATCCAAGAATTTACATGATCCCATCACATGGCTTGCATCCAACTTGTGGCTGGAATCCATTTTGTGTCATCCTTAAAGGGAAAAGAAAAAATACATTGCGATGGGAGAAAGACAAAAACAAATGTTTTAAGGTCCCAACCCCCCGGTAGGTAATAATTTCAAATAATTATCACTGTGTTTTTATGGATGTCCGGGGTGTTTTAATACCCAAGAAATCAATATTAGGCATCTGGGAGCCATTTTGGGTCGATGTTCCCTACGTACAGCGATCTGCGAAAAGACATAAATGCACGTTTTAAGGCCCCCAACCCCCCTGGTAGGTATTATCAGGCAGAATAAATAATTATTGCTGGGTTTTTATGGATATTCAGGACGTTTTTTACATTTAAAAACAGTTCATTTCATTGCGCGTCGCCATTAACGAAAACGAAATGTAACAAAACTAATTTTCGTGGTTCTGTTCGGTTCGTTCCAATTTCATCACAAATTTTGTTATTCATTTCGTTATGTAATGTAATGAATAACGAATAACGGAACTTTTTTTTTCATTTCGTGCCCATCTCTATTTGTGATGCTTTCCTTTTGGCTTTGGTTGAGCTATCTCTCTTTAAAGAATAAAATGTTACCCTGGAAATTCTGCTTTCTCTATTAGCATTCCCTAAGACATGCAAGCATCGCATAATCATTTTATTAATGGCATACTCTTTCCTAAATATAAGTGACTGTATAAATACAGTATAAATATGTAAAAACCTAACATTAAGTACTCCATGAAATTTAGATAACCAGCCTTGTGAGACAAGATATAGAGTCTTGTAATTACAGTTAGTTAATCATAGGAAGGTGTTTTATAGGGCAGCACACATGTTGAGAAAATATACAAAGAGCCTTAAACCTACTATATTCAATTCCTGAATATACAGTATTCCTAAAAATAGAGATGAGCTTTTAAGATATCAATTATGCAAGTCAACAGCAGACCTGCTTTTTAAAATCTTCTAGGAAACCCTTCTCTCAGTCTCTCAGGCACAAGTGTGTGGTCAGAGATACTAAAGACAGCTAGAAAAGCAAGAAAAGCAATTGTTTAATCATTAACTCTGAACTGTTACTTGAGCAAAAATTAGTATCTTGAGTCTATCGTACCATGCACATATAACAAGAATGTGAACACTCTAAACAACTAAACTAGTTGCATAGAATAGCATTGCAGAATGTGTCTCTAGAGATGATTTCTGTGTTTAATCTATGATCACAAATGGGGCCTATGACTGGAGAGTGGTTTGGGTATTATCATACTTAAAAATCATGTGCCACTGCAAAACAGTGTGCTGGGGGACCCAGAAATCACTGAGTTACACTCCATGGCCATTAATAAGGCCTATGACTGGATACTAGTTTGGGGATGATCCAGCATAAAAATCAAGTGGATCCATGTTCATCTCTCCATTGGACTGGTGTTTTGTGCCGCTGCAAAGCCATACACCAGGGATCTTATAATTTCTGTTCTGCAATCTGTGGACAGAGATGGGCCCTATTATTTGATAGTGGTTTTGGGATGATCCTTCATAAAACCCTTGTGGATCCATGAGGATCCATGCATCATCTCCATATTTTTACACCACTGCAAAAATATGGACTGAAGATCCATGATTCCTGTGGCATAGTCTGTGGGTGCAAATGAGATCTATGATCTGACAATGGTTTGGGTTGGGTAATGTCTAAAACTCATATGAAATCATGTGACTCTAAAAACTTATGAGTAATTTGGGCAAACCTATTCATAGTGAATTAGGTAAACTTGGTCAGAGGTAAACCAGGTAAAACTTGTTTTGAGATCATTCTACAGACACAAAGGCAAAAAGAAAGTAATTTTACAACTTAAATGCTGATAATTTTATTATACTTATTAAAATATATGTTTTAAATATTTTCACAAGTAGGAGCTGTGTGTATGAGGTAAAAGCAGTGGGTGACTTTTTCAAAAATTACAAACGAAAAACTCTTTGCCCAAATGTACCCAAATTAGGCACACAGCAAGAGTGGGCTTTCTGCTACATCCATGCCAAATATGGGGCTGATACGAGGTCTGCTTTCATAGTTGTCAGTTCCATATGTGTCTTATGGAATGCATTCTGGTCCTAAGAGCACATCTTCTGCAGCCAATACACTACTTATCTTGGGTCAACACTACCTGATAACTATACCTATGAAGCAATCAAGATACTGTGGATTAGTTCATTTCCCCCTTCCCCGATATCCATAAAATATAAAAATGAAAAATTGGTGTACAGTGCTATATTTCAGTTTAATACATCACATTGGATATAATTAGAATTTTTAAAAAAATCCTAAGCCTAGGGCTAACCCTAGGCTTAGGGTTTTTTTTAAAAAAAATTCTAATTATATCCACTTATACATTTTTATAAGAGTATTGACACTTGACTGCACTGACTACAAACGTCTCATGTTAAAACACAGGTGGGACACGTATTTAGTGGAGGCTCAGTAAGATACTGGCCTAGGAGTTTTCTGTCACCATGTGAAAAACAGCTTCCTGTAGAAATATGGTAGCTCAATATTTTCCAAGACTAAGGAAGCTCCAGTGAAAAGATATTTAACTATTGGATCAATGGCACTTGCTGTTTTAATCTCAGGGTCATATACTATTTAGGGGAGGCTAATGTTTTTTTCTGCACTGGAGTTGGTCTTTAAACAATTTGTCAATATAAGGAAGATATTCCACTAGGATCTGTGCCTTTAAATAGAATCAGAAACTCATAAAACTCTTGAGTGCTCTGGGTACCATTTGAAGATATACCACACTAAATCAAGCTTCTTAACCTTGCTATCAAATTAAATACATTGTAACACCCAAAGTCTCTCTGGTTATTTTGTTACTCCCAATTGGCTTTTTACCACATTGAAAGTTCACATTATACTGTGAGCCATAAAACTAATATCACAGCAGTTAGATAATTACACTGCTATTCTCTCCACTATACTTCCATTTTGCTCCTACTAATATTAACATGGGCAAACACACGAGGTAATAATATACCTCAGACGAAGCATTGGGATGCAAATTAAGCTTCCTTTGTATAACATTATTTGCCTCTCTCATTTAAAAACCCTTCCTTCCAGTAGGAATCTTGACTTTGCAATGACGCTGTCTTTAATTTTGACTATCAACTTGTTTCCATATTTTGCACTAAATAATAACGGAATGGGGATGGGCAAGAATTTCCTTTGGTTCATCCCGGCCAATTCTGTTGGTGAAAACAAACCAACATTTTCCAATTTCATCATACATTGATGGGGAGCGGGGGAGAGGAAACAATTTTTTAAAAACAAACATCCTGGCAGAACATGAAATTAAGTTTCTTCTGCTCAAAGTGAGAAAAGCTATACCGTTGAACATGAACAGTGTAGAACTGCATTCACATTATTTATTTATTTATTTATTTATTTATTTATTTATTTATTTATTTATTTATTAAAAACAAAACATTCACGTATGGAATAGCTTGGAAATTTAAAAGCAAAAAGTGTTCTGCTTATATACCGCCCCATACTACTACAAGTAGTCTCTGGGCGGTTTACAATTTTAATTACAGTGTGCAGGCTACACATTGCCCCCCCAGCAAGCTGGGTACTCATTTTACCGACCTCGGAAGGATGGAAGGCTGAGTGAACCTTGAGCCTGCTACCGGGGATTGAACCCAGGTCGTGAGCACAGTTTTAAATGTTACAGTATGTGAGGAAAGAAAATTAACAGCGTTATGTCTGACTGTTTCTATTCACCCTCAATGTATCCTTCTCTTTCTCATCCCCCAGCCTCTTAAATCTCCCTATGCTATTTCAAAATGGCTTGCTTTTTTCCACTACATGCTGAAGGGTTGAAAGAAATGTTGAAAGAAAAGCAAGAAAAGCATTATCAATAGTCATTGATTTTAAGGTCTCTAGTCTCTAGAGCATATCCTTTCCTAGGGCTGTGGAACTCATTTGACCAAACCTGAATGGAATTGGGAAAATGTTGATAGCTGTGAATTGGGCGCAAAACAGGAACTAAATGTGACTTTGTGTTTCCCCATTTGTGTTTTCTGGCATTAGTCCAAAACATTAAAGAACACAATGAGAATGCTCCAAAATAGCAGCAGTAAAGCAATAGAGAATCAATCCACCTCAAAGGTAAGGCAACAATAGTGGAGAAAGAAAAATCCTCATGAGACCTATGCAGGCAGTAGTCTATATTGTTACATTCAAACAACAGTGGTTCCCATTCAGCACAATACACCCTCTGTCCCTGAGCATCACAGAAGGCAAGGAAATGTTAGTTGTGTGCTGTTTGAAACACAGAGCCCCTACAGACAAATCTACAATGATCAGAAGAACAGTTCCAGCGCTAGAAAAGACAATTTTAAAGCAAACAAAGCTGAGCAGTGCACTTAATGGAAAGATGGAAGGGTGAGGAAACCTTGAGCTGGCTACTTGAACCTGTTGGAATCAAACTCAGATTATTAATGGAATCTTAGCTCCAGTACTGCAATTTAACCACAGTGCCACAATGCTCCTTTAACATAATAAAACAGAGTAATTTATTGCTTTAAGCACTATGGGGCAGTGGTATAGAGGCAGAAAACTTTGCTTTGCTTTTCATTAAATGAACAAACTTTTTTAAAAAAAACAGTCAAACAGGGGAAGCAGTCATCCCCAGGGGGAAGTAGCAATATTTAACAAATAAACAAAAAATAAAAGAAAAATGCAGTGTTGTCTTTCCAAAGCCATGAAAAACAAGCAAGAAAGAAGTCCCCAGACCAAAAGTACTATGGGAATTTTCTCTATGC
>JAWVWN010001733.1:0-63524 GCA_037367305.1 Phrynocephalus vlangalii | reverse complement strand
CCCCCAATACAAAAAGAAGCCACTCTGTGGGGCAGAGGGTGAGATCCAGCCTGGGGGGCTCCGGAGGGGGGGAGTATATCTTGTTGGGGGGAGTCTGCAGACATTGGACACCCCCTCCTTCCCTCCCTCCCTCCAAGTCAAGCCCCCCACCCTACCCCTCCTCCCAAGATCCCCCCTCCCACCATTCTCTCCCCTCTCCCATGGAGTGCCCTCCCTCCGTCCCTCCACCACCTCCTCCTCCTCCATATCAAGGGGGGGGGGCGAGAGAAAAGGAAGGAGGAGTGATGGGGGGCTTAGAGGGAGGGGGGCAACTTGATGCCTCCTTCTCCCTCTCGCCCCCCCCAAAGGAGTGTACAGTGTGTGTGTTGTGGGGGCTTCTCTCCTGGGTCCCCCCCAATGGATTTCATCAGCAAAGCTCCTTCCTCTTTCTTCCTTAGCCCCCCCCCAACGCCCCTCCTCCCCCAAGGCATCCCTTTCTCCCCCACCCCCAATAGCAATGCCCCCCCATTTGCAGAGACCTCCTTCCTCCTCCTCCTCCTCCTGGGGTGGGGGGGTCTCCTTTTGCTCTCCAGAGCCTTTTATTGGGGGGGTCGGAGGAGGGAGCACTCCGCCCTTCCCTTTCCCGCCGCTCTAGGAAGGCAGTCTCTCCCTGGCCTTCTGCCCCCCCCCCCAGAACTGTGAGCGGGGGGGGGGGCGTGCCCTCCTTTGTCTACTCTCCTCCTCCTCCGGCGATGGTTCGAGTCCCCGGTCCTGCCAGTGGGGGGGGGAGACCAAGAGGAGGGAAAACCTCCCCCAGAGACCCCCCCTCCATTACTCGCGCCAACCCCCCCACCCCATGGCACGACCCCCCCACTCCTCCTCCCCCCCCCAAAAAAGGGACGCCCAGAGGAGCGAGTGAGGCTCCCTAGAGTGGCAGGGGAGGGGGGAATCAGCCCCCCCGGGATTTTGGGGTTGGGGGGAAGGAGGTGCTCTTGTTCGGAACGAACATTTTAATTATATTTTTAATTGGTTGATTTGTTTGTGTGAGGGTTCAGTCTTCGCCCAGGCTTCCTGCCCTTCCCGTTGCAAAGAAGGCATCTCACGTAGTAAGGAAACAGAACTTTTTATTGGGTACATCAGTAGCCAACGGGGCTTTTCTTCTAACAACAGAATCAACTTCTTTAACATCAGACAGGAACGGGTTCTTTCCTCCATAAGTCCGGGTTTCTAGAATGTGATCAAGTTCCCCCCCACCACCTGTGGGTATTCGGTTCCACCACGGCTCTCTTCCTCCCTCTCTAAAAGCCTCAGCCCCTCTACCTGCGTCCCAATCTCCCTCAAGGAGGTTTGGGGGGTTCCCGCTTGTGCCCCAACTTCCAAAGTGTATCTGGGCCCACGTGGTCTCGGCTGGGGCGTACGAAAGGGATAATCGGGGCTCTTGCTCAGCTCCTCTCGGGGGTCCAAGGTCCCGGCCTCGATCTCCTGCCGAATCTTTATCAGCCATCTATCTACCTCTAAGTCTTTTTGTATTTCTTTCAGCTTACGGTTGTACTCTCTCTCGCCCCAGTAAGGACACTTCTGGCCGTGAGCCCGACGTCTGTAGCTCTCAGCTTCCTTATGTGGCATCATCATTTGTTCCCACTCTCCTGTCCATGGGTTCTCTATCCACACCCATTCCCATCCTTCCGGGAGCACCCTCTTCCTTCCCTTTTTACATGCTGCAAACCCCACCTCCACAGGAGTGGATTGGTTCCCTTTTCCCGCCAAGTCCTTCTTCTTACTTTCCTCCACCCTCCGGGCCTCCTCCTTCTCCTTTGCTCTAAGAGCATCATAATACCCCTTCAGGACCATGAACCTCTCCACTTTCGAAAGGTTCATCAGGTTTTCTGGTTTCTTTGGTTCCTCCAGCACCTCGGTAGGGCGTGCAGGGGTCCCTCTCGAGCCCTCAGAGAAGTTCCCCTCACAGTTTGATATTTGTTTTTATAGTTATGTAATTGTTGAATACCGCCCAGAGCGCCATTGGAAAGATGGGTGATATAGAAATAAGTAAATAAATAAATAAATATACTGCTTATTGATTGGACACATATGAATTGATCTGGTATAATGTTGTGTATAATGATATAATTTGGTACAACCAACATATGCTGATGTGACCTGATGTAACGTCCAAGGGTGTAATGTATTCTGTGATGGCTGGAAGAGTTGTATACAAGGGAGATGTTACAAGTGAGGTCTATCTGCTGGACGTCAGATCACTTTACTCTGTCTATTGACATGTTAAACTCTCTTGCTGATGCAATTCTGTATTGGATGCTTTGTATATATTGCAACCGAATTTCTAATACACTGCCATATAATTTTTACATATATTCTCGCTCTTTATCAGTGTGCGTGATGTATCGAAGTTCTGTTCCAGAGGAGATCATAGAATCATAGAGTTGGAAGACACCTCAAGGGCCATCTAGTCCAACCCCCTGCCATGCAGGAACCCCATCGCAATATTTCTGACAGATAGCCATCCAGCCTCTGCTTAAAAACTTCCAAAGAAGGAGACTCAACCGCCTTCTATCAATTTGAGGCTGTTTCCCTCATCACACCACATGAGGCATGCACAGAGGAACCACCAGTTCCACCTGAGGATCTCTCATCACAATTGATGAGATACAGGATCAAGGGCATGTAGATGAACAGGCTGCAGGAGAGAAGCTCCTTGTACTAGGGGATCCTATAATTAGAGGGATGGATTTGTGATGAGCATGATAATCGTATGGTCACTTGCCTGCCAGATGCAAAGAACTGGGAAGGAGCCAGTGGTCATGGTACATGTTTATTTATTTATTTATTTATTTATTTTTACAACTTATATGCCACCCACTACCCAAAGGCTTCTGGGCGGCTTCCAATCAAAGAATTAAAACAGTTAAAAACATCAAACAACAGTAAATAATTAAAACAATAATAAAAACCTTATACTAAAAACATCACACTAAAATTGCCATCAGAAGGCCCACAATCTAAATTGTATCAATTAAAAAACTTCTGGAACAGGAAGGTTTTTACCTGGCGCCGAAATGTCATCAGTGTTGGCGCCAGGCGGATCTCACTAGGGAGGGCATTCCATAGCTTGGGGGCAGCTGCCGAGAAGGCCCTGTGTCTGCAAGCCATCCCTCTTACCTCCTTGAGGGATGGCTCTTTCTAGAGGGCCCCCTGGCTTGATCTTAATTGCCAGGTAGGTTCATATGGAAGGAGGTGGTCCTTCAGGTATGTAGGTCCTAAGCCGTTTAGGGCTTTATATGTCCAAACAAGCACTTTGAATTGGGCTCGGGCAGCAACTGGTAACCAATGTAGGCTACGCAGAATCGGCGTGATGTGATCCCTAGCGGCCCCACCACTTACTAGCCGCGCCGCACAATTCTGAACCAGTTGCAATCGCCGAACCGACTTCAAAGGCAGCCCCATGTAGAGCGCATTGCAGTAACCAATACGGGATGTTACCAGTGCATGCGTAACTGTCATGAGGTTCTGTTCATCCAGGTAGGGGCATAGCTGATATATTTTCCGCAGCTGGAGAAAGACACCCCTGGCCACCAAGTCCACCTGGGCTTCCAGAGTTAGACCAGGGTCCAGGAGCACCCCCAAGCTGCGGATCCTGTCCCTTAGGGGGAGTGCAACCCCATCCAGAACAGGGAAGTGGCCCTCTAACCTGTCTGGTGAAGCACCCACTAACAGCACTTCTGTCTTGTCTGGATTGAGTTTCAATTTGTTAACCCTCATCCAGTCCATTATCTGGCCCAGACACGAGTTCAGCACAGAAACCGCCTCACCTGGATTGGTGGAAAACGAGAGGTAGAGCTGAGTATCATCAGCATATTGCTTACTCCTCAGCCCAAACCTCCTGATCACCTCTCCCAGTGGTTCCATATAAATGTTGAACAGCATGGGAGACAGTATAGAGCCCTGAGGAACCCCATGACATAAATGCCACGGGGCAGAGCAACTGTCCCCCAGCACCATCTTCTGGACATGGTCAGCCAGGAAGGAACTGAACCACCGCAAAGCAGTGCCTCCAACTCCCAACCTGGCCAGCCTATCCAGAAGGACACCATGTTCAATGGTGTCGAAAGCCACTGAGAGGTCCAGGAGTATCAACAGGGTTGCAGTCCCCCGTCTCTCTCCCGGCAGAGGTCATCATACAGGGCGACCAAGGCAGTCTCTGTACCAAAACGCGGCCTGAAACCAGATTGAAATGGATCCAGAATGATGTTGGGAAGACTAAGTGGTCAGTCTTGGAAGCCAAATTCAGGTTGTTAGGAAGGAGATTGAAGTCACGGACTTTCAAGGTAGCATTTTCAGAAGTGCTGCCTGTTCCTCTTTATTAATGACTTGGAGGAAGGAATACAGAGTATGCTAATTAAATTTGCAGATGATACCATATTGGGAGGGGTTGCTAATTCCCTAGAGGATAGGATGAAAATCCAAAAGGACCCTGGCAGATTAGAATGCTGGGCCAAAGCTAACGGAATGGATTTCAACAGAGGGGAATGTAGGGTGCTACATTTAGGTAAAAAGAATGAATTGCACAGATATAGGATGGGGGACACTTGGCTGGGGAATAGTACCTGTGAAAGGGATCTGGGAGTCTTGGTGGACCACAAATTGAACATGAGTCAGCAGTGTGATGCGGCGGCCAGAAAAGCCAATGCGATTCTTGGTTGCATCAACAGAAGCATAGTGTCTAGATCAAGGGAAGTGATAGTACCACTCTATTCTGCTGTGGTCAGACTCCACCTGGAGTACTGTGCCCAGTTTTGTGCGCCTCAATTTAAAAAGGATCTTGACAACCTTGAGCAGGTGCAGAGGAGGGCAACCAGGATGGTTGAAGGTCTGGAGGAAATGTCTTATGAGGAACGGCTTAGGATGTCTAGCCTTTCAAAAAGAAGACTGAGAGGGGATATGATAGCTATGTTTAAATACTTGAAAGGATGTCATATTGAGGAGGGAACCGGTTGTTTTCCATGGCTTCAGAGACTAGGACTCGGGGCAATGTTTTCAAACTACAGGAAAAGAGGTTCCATTTGAACATTAGGAAGAACTTCATGACAGAGCTGTCCGGCAGTGAAATATGCTGCCCCAAAGGGTGGTGGAGTCTCCTTCCTTGGAAGTTTCTAAGCAGAGGCTGGATGGCCATCTATCGGAAATATGATGGAGTTCCTGCATGGCAGGAGGTTGGACTAGATGGCCCTTGAAGTCTCTTCCAACTCTATGATTCTATGATTCTAGGGCAGTGGGGAGGGGCGGAAGAGGAGGAGGCAAGGAAGGAGTTGGAAAGGGGCACCTGAGAAGCAGAAAAACCTTGAAACAGGTTTCTATATATTTGTGTAAAATGTATGTGAGAAAGGTGGAAGACAATTGTAACAAAACGCAGGAACCTGACTGCAGTACGAACCAGCCAACATGGACACGGATGCTTCTTGGGGCCAGCCTTAACATAAATTTCCTCCACCTTCCATGTGATGGTCCATCCAGTGATTTGAAGGTAGCTGCCATGTTGCCTCTTAGTCTTTTCATTTTCAGGCCAAACACACCCACATCAATCACTATCTTCCTCGCAGGGATTGGTCTCCATGCTGGTTGCTTTCTTCTGGATGTGTTCCATCATCTCCAACTCCAGAGGGAAGCCATTTGCATGCATGGAATGTGGGAAGAGCTTCAATCAGAGCAGTGCTCTTAACAGACACCGAAGGACCCACGTAAGGACAGCCTTGGCGGAAGAGGCCCTCACAGCCCACCCAGTCCAGCATTCTGTCTCACAGAGTGGCCCACCATTTGCTTCAGGTTATTCCCAAGCAGATGTCTTCACCTGCTTACGATTCCCCACAAATGGCATTGAGAGATATCCTGCCTCTCTTTCCAACCCTGAGGTTGTCCTTAGGCATCCATAGTGATAGCCACTGATACCCTTGTTCTCCATGAACTGGTCTAATCCTTTCTTAAAGCTGTCAAGGCTGACAGCTGTCGTCACTTCTGGCAGGGAGTTCCACAGACCAGTGATCCTCAGGGTGAGAAAGCAATTTCTCTGATTTGTTTGAGATCTTGAAGATCCAGCTTTTAGCTGGCTCTGCTCCTTCCTTGGAGTCTTTTACATCTCAGTGAGGCTGCCGGCTGAGTTCAGCAGTAAAAACGCAGCTCTAGGCAGTTGAGACCCTTGACTGGTGCCTGGAGGCGGTCATGGAATGGACCAGGGCCCACAGGCTCAGGCTCGATCCAGAGAAGGCTGAGGGTTCTCCTTTGGGGCGTCATCTCCTGGGTGCAGGGCCCCCCTCCACGGCTTGGAGAGTTCTTCCCTCCCGCTCATGGTTAGAGAGAGAAGTCTGAGCATGATCTTGGACTTTGTGCATTTTCCCTGGAATGGCAGGTGGTGGCCATTTCCAAGTTAGCCTTTTCCCATCTTTGGCTGGACACCCAGACTTGCCTAGACCTGGACGAGGCTTCTCTGAGAACTAATTTTTTTCCTTCTCTCGCCATTAGCCTTCTGCCTCTATATTATGGGTCAAATTGTTTAAATTGTTGTTGTTTGTTTATACTGTTTGATTTGATTGTTTGATGTTTTTTATTCTGTTGTGAACCGCCCGGAGTTCCTTTGGGAAGACGGGCGGTATACAAGCCTTAAAAATAAATAAAGAAATAATAAACTGGCTAAGAACGTGAGGAAGGCAAAGTCATTGGCTCTCCTGGAAAGATGGGGCATCCTTTTCTCCCCATAATGGTTTCCCCTTCCAGAAATTGCCATAGTGTCCGGAATAAATTCCTTTTTATTCCCTTGATATATGCCTGTTACCAGGCTGATGATGAGCCTTCGCTCCCACAGACTATTTTATCGCTCCCGACAGGGCTTCCTAAGAAGAGGGGCAGCGGAAGGTGTGAATCGCAGGTACTTGAGAACTCAGACCAATTCTAAAGGCCAAGACGGAAAGGATCCCGCCAGAAAGTGATATCTGTAAAGCAAGAGGGATCAGGCCTTTGTTCTACGATCCATCCGGCCAGAGAGAGGGTGATTTTGGGTCACATATATAGAGGTATCACTACCCCAAAAATAACATAAAACCCCCTCCTACCCAAGTGAGCAGCACATTGGAAGTCAACAAGTTCCGGAAAATTCAGCGTTAGGTAGGCGGGGTGGGGGGGGGAGGGTCCACCGATAAGAAAATAAAGAAATGGGCAAGGGAGAAAAAGTTTGGGAACTTCTGGGATTTGTAGGAAGAGAAGGAAGGGGGGGGGGCTCCGGAGGGAAGGAGAGGGAAGTCCCCCCCCCACTGACCAGATGAAATGGGGAAGAAGAGGAGGAGGAGGAGGAGGAGGAGGAGGAAGATGCCGGAAGCCCCCCTCCCCAATTCCCTTCCCTGGACGTTTGGGGGCTGGGCAGTATTCGGTTCAGTCCAACGGGGGGGGGGGGGAAGGCAGCGAGTCCCGCTTCCTAGAGTGGCAGGAAGCGAAAGGCTCCCAGGGAGGGGCCTCTTCTCCAGGAGACTATAAACCCCAACCCCCCCCCCCAAAAAGAAGGTTCTCTGTGGTTGCTGGAAGGAGGAGAGGAAAAGAGAGACCCCCGCAAGAAGGAGGAGGAGGAGGAGGAGGAGGAGGAGGAGGAGGAGGAGGAGGAAGATGCCGGAAGCCCTGTTCGGTCCTCCAAGGGGGGGGAAGGGCAGCGAATCCCACTTCCTAGAGTGGCAGAAAGCGAAAGGCTCCCAGGGAGGGACCTCTTCTCCACCAGACTATAACCCCCCCCCCCAAAAAAAGAAGGCTCTCCTCTGTGGTTGCTGGAAGGGGAGGAGGAAAAGAGAGACCCCCCCAGAAGGAGGAGGAGGAGGTGAGTTGTGCAATTGCAATGCTATTGGGGGAAGAGGTGGCAAGGGAGGGGGCAGGACCCTCTTGGGCGTCCCTTTATGGGGGGGGGGAGGAGGAAAAGGGGGGGCGTTGCTGATGAAATCCGTGGGGGAGAGGTGGGGTTACGGTTCTCAGGAGAGGAGCCCCCCTTACTTCTTGGGGTCCGGAGGGAGAAGGAGGCCTTAAATTTCCCTTCCCCCTCTAAGCAACCCCCCTTCCAACCTCCTCCCTCCCCCTTCCCTATATCTATTCTCCCCCCCAAGGAAAAAGGCCTCGTGCCCCCCCTCCCTTCCTCCTCCTCCTCCGTGGGGCTCTTCTTGGTAATTCAAACGCCCCCCAGGAGGAGGAGGGAGGAAGGCAGAGATAATGGGGGGTGGGGGATGATTCAGTCCTCCAAGTGGGGGGGGGGAGGAAGGCAGCCAGTCCTTCCTAGATCGGCAGGAAAGGGGGAGGTGGGGGGGGCAGCTCTGAGCGAGGATTTCTCCCCCTCCACAAAAAAGGCTCTAGGGAGGAAAAGAGACACCCCCCCCCAAGGAGGAGGAGGTGGGTTGTGCAATGGGGGGGTTGCGATGCTATTGGGGTAGGAGGGGCCGTCCTCCCCCTCCCTCTGATTCTGCTTCGCCATCCACTCTTCCCTTTCCTTCTCGGCAGGTGTGGGGGGCACTCTCAGTGGAGCTTCTCCCACCTCTCCAGCCCCACAATGATAAATCCACTATCATATATAGCAGGCCTGCCCAACAGGTAGACCAGGGGCTACCAGTAGCCCGTGAAGGGTTTAAAAGTAGCCCATCAGCCATCAATAAAAAAATCTGAGGGGATAAGTTCTCCACCTCTACCTCCCCCAACCCAAGAACCACCACTGCCCCAACAAAGCTCTGGGTCTGCCAGCCCACTGCCTCAGCCGAGCAGGGCAGTTCAAGGGCCATGGCACAGTCCCCTGCTCACCCTACTGGCCAGATGATTGGCACGCCACTGTGTCATGACCAATTGAGTGGCATTGAAATATGTCCCCCCACAGAAAGGATTAATTGATTTTCAATGCGTTCCTATGGGAAACCACCGCTCGACTTACAATTTTTTTTTACTTATGAGCATATGCTCTGAACAGATAAAATTCGTAAGTAGAGGTTTTAGTGTAATAGCCCTTAGGCACTTTCACCCGGAAAAAGTAGACCTCGGCCTGTTCAAAGTTGCACAGCCCTGATATATAGAGCCCATTTCAGTCCACAGATTGCACACCAAAAATCCTGGGCCCATCAAGGCATGGCTCCACAGTGGTGCAAAAACATGGATCCAAGGCACGGATCCACAAGGATCTACCTGATTTTTACCCAGGATATAAGAACACAAGAAGAGCCATGCTGGATCAGGCCAACGGCCCATCTAGTCCAACTTCCTATATCTCACAGTGGCCCCACCAGATGCATCTGGGAGCGCACAAGACTAGTTATCTGTCTCCTGATACCACTCCCCTGCATCTGGCCCTTGAAGTACCCCGGTATTAAGCCTGGAGATTACACATCTCCATCATGGTTTGTAACCTGGGATGGAATTTTCCTCCAGGAATCTGTCCAATCCCCTTTTGAAGGCATCCAGGCCAGATGCCATCACCACCTCCTGTGGCAGGGAGTTCCACAGACTAACAACGCGCTGGGTGAAAAAATATTTTCTTTTGTCTGTTCTTACTCTCCCAGCCCTCAATTTGAGTGGATGTCCCCTAGTTCTGGTATTTTGTGAGAGGGAGAAGAGCTTCCCTCTATCCACTTTACTCATGCCCTGCATTATTTTGTACGTCTCAATCATATCCCCCCTCAGGTGCCTTTTTTCCAGACTAAAGAGCCCCAAATGTTTTAGCCTTTCCTCATAAGGGAGGTGCCCCAGCCCAGTAATCATTTTAGTCACTCTCTTCTGTACCTTTTCCAGTTCCACTATGTCTTTCTTGAGATGCGGTGACCAGAATTGTACACAATACTCCAGGTGCGGCCTTACTATTGTTTTGTATAATGGCATTATAATGTTGGCTGTTTTATTTTCAATCCCCTTTTTGATAATCCCTAGCATGGAATTGGCCTTCTTCACTGCTGCCAGACATTTGGAAGACACCTTCATGGAGTTGTCCACCAACACACCATGATCTCTTTCCTGATCCGTCACGGATAACTCAGAGCCCATGAGTTGATAGATAAAGTTTTGCTTTTTTTGCCCCAATATGCATTACTTTACATTTGGCTACATTAAATCGCCTTTGCCATTTTCCGCCCATTCCCCCAGTTTGGAGAGATCCTTCTGGAGCTCTTCACAATCTTCTCTGTTTTTTCCACACATAAAAGTTTTCTGTCATCTGCAAACTTCACCACCTCACTGTTTATTCCAGTCTCCAGGTCATTTATGAACAGATTGAAAAGCACCGGTCCCAGGACAGATCCCTTTGGCAATCCGCTTTTCACTTCTCTCCATTGTGAAAATTTCCCATTGATACCTACTCTTTGTTTCCTGGATCTCAATCCATAAGAGGACGTGCCCTCGCTCTCCCCAATATGAGCACCCCTTCTTGTGTGCTCTCTGGTGACAGCTCTCTCTCTTTTTTTCATTTAAGCAATTTTATTGGGGTTTTTTTTGGGGGGGCAGAGGAGGGAGGGTGTGGGGGGGGAGGAAATACACTATAAAAATTACATTTAGTATATCAAGCCAAAAATAACGGTTTAACATGTTTACAAATCACCAAATAATATCACAATACTAATAAGTTTGTTACTTCTTGCCATCTTTTCCGGGAAATCTCATCGTAGTCTCCCTTTAGAAAACCGGAGAGTCTGTCGATTTCAATGCATTCTCTTATCTTTTCATGGAAGTTTCTCTCTGTTGACACTTCTGGTTGTTTCCAAACTTTCGCATACAGTATCCTTGCAGCAACTATTACATGATGAAGTACATATTTCTGGTCATATATGATATTAACATCTACTATATTTAATAGAAAAAAATTCTGGTCTAAGCTCTAACTTAATCTTCAAATATCTTTCTAAGAATAATTTTACCATTATCCAGTATGCCTTTGCCTCTTTACATGTCCATCACATATGATAAAAGGTACCACTGTCATGTTTACATTTCCAGCATTTGGGTGAGCAATTATACATCTTAGATAAACGGTGGCTGGTGACAGCTCTCTGCCTCTGCATGGGGCATCTTTACACACAGACAGCACACTCAGAATGGGTTCCGTCAGTGCATTGCTCCACAGTGGTCCAAAATGTGGATCTAAGGCACAAATCCAAGAGGATCTACCTGATTTTTAACCAGGTTCGCCCCAAAACCAGTTGCACTTCCTACCACCCTTGCTTACACACAGACCACACATCCAAAATCAGGGGTCCGTCAGCACATGGCATATCAGTTGGGCAAAAACACGGATCCAACTGAGAGGTTGTCCTTAGGCATCCATATTGATAGCTGTCGATGCCCTTGTTCTCCATGAAATTGTCCTATCCTTTCTTAAAGCTGTAAAGCCTGACAGCTGTCACCACTTCTCCTGGCAGGGAGTTCCATAGACCAGTGATCCTGAAGCTGCGTCTCATTCTCCTGCATCTTCCATGGCAGTGGGTTTGTTATTCGTTTCAAAACTCCATTTTTTGTGGTCATTTATATTTTGCAGGTAAGATACTGTAGAGAAGATATAAAAGAGGAGGCCTCCAAGCATGAGAGGAAGAAGTTGAATATTCAGATGCAAAAGAGGGCGTTGAGAATCAAACCAGAAGGAAGAAGCTTAGAAGGAAAACAAATAGATGTAAAGATGGAAAAATCTATTACTTGTCAGGAGGAAGACCAAGTGGTCCCGAAAGCATCAAAACCAGAGGAAAGGAATGAGCATGGCAAGTGTGAAAAATATTTTACTAGCACATCAACAAATAGTCCCCATAGGAATATTCACCAACAGGAGAAGCCATTTGAATGCCTGGAGTGTGGAAAGAGGTTCAGTCAAGCTGGAAACCTTGCTCGCCATCGCAGGACCCACACAGGCGAGAAGCCATTTGAATGTCTGGAGTGTGGAAAGAGGTTCAGTCGAGCTGACAGCCTTGTTAAGCATCACAGGACCCACACAGGACAAAAGCAATTTGAATGTCTGGAGTGTGGAAAGAGGTTCAGTCAAGCTGGAAGCCTTGCTAGCCATCACAGGACTCACATCGGCGAGAAGCCATTTGAATGTCTGGAGTGTGGAAAGAGGTTCAGTCGAGCTGACAGCCTTGCTAGCCATCACTGGACTCACATCGGCGAGAAGCCGTTTGAATGTCTGGAGTGTGGGAAGAGGTTCAGTCATTCTGGAAACCTTGCTAGCCATCACAGGACCCACACAGGCGAGAAGCCATATGAATGTCTGGAGTGTGGAAATAGTTTCAGTGATTCCGGAAGCCTTGCTAAGCATCACAGAATTCACACAGGTGAGAAGCCATTTGAATGTCTGGAGTGTGGAAAGAGGTTCAGTCAAGCTGGAAGCCTTGCTAGCCATCAAAGGACCCACACCGGTGAGAAATCATTTGAATGTCTGGAGTGTGGAAAGAGGTTCAGTCGCGCTGGAAACCTTGCTAGCCATCACAGAACCCACACAGGCGAGAAGCCATTTGAATGTCTGGAGTGTGGAAAGAGGTTCAGTCAAGCTGGAAACCTTGCTTGCCATCGCAGGACCCACGCAGGCGAGAAACCATTTGAATGTCTTGAGTGTGGAACGAGGTTCAGTGATTCTGGAAGCCTTGTTAAGCATCACAGGACTCACACAGGTGAGAAGGCATTTGAATGTCTGAAGTGTGGAAAGAGGTTCAGTCAAGCTGGACACCTTGCTAGGCATCGCAGGACCCACACAGGCCAGAAGCCATTTGAATGTCTGGAGTGTGGAAAGAGGTTCAGTCATTCTGGAAGCCTTGCCATCCATCACAGGAACCACACCGGTGAGAAGCCATTTGAATGTTTTGAGTGTGGAAAGAGGTTCAGTAATTCTGGAAGCCTTGTTAAGCACCACAGGACTCACACAGGTGAGAAGCCATTTGAATGTCTGGAGTGTGGAAAGAGGTTCAGTCAAGCTGGGCACCTTGCTATCCATTACAGAACTCACTCAGGCGAAAACCAAATAGAATGTCTGGAGTGTGGAAAGAGGTTCAGTCGAGCTGACAGCCTTGCTGTCCATCACAGGACTCACACAGGCAAGAAGCGATTTGAATGTCTTGATTGTGGAACAAGGTTCAGTGATTCTAGAAAACTTGCTAGGCATCACAAGACCCACACAGGTGAGAAGCCATTTTAATGCCTGGTGTGTGGAAAGAGGTTCAGTCAAGCTGGACAACTTGCTACACATCACAGAATCCACACAGGCGAGAAGCATTTTGTGAAGTGATAGTACCACTCTATTCTGCTGTGGTCAGACCCCATCTGGAGTACTGTGTCCAGTTCTGTGCACCTCAATTTAAAAAAGAATGTTGACAATCTTGAACGGGTCCAAAGGAGGGTGTCCCAGATGACTGAGGGCCTGGAAGAAATGTCTTACGTGGAGTGGCTTAGGGAGCTGGGACTGTTTAGCCTTTCAAAAAGAAGACTGAGAAGTGATGTGATACCTATTTTTAAATATTTGAAAGCATGTTAGAGCTGTTCAGCAGTTTATCTGCTGTAATTCAGATCACTTTATCGCTATCAAACTAAATTCTAAATAAGTGGCAAAGAAAAATGGGCTTAACAGCAGTAGCATGTAGATAAAGTGTAGATAAGCAATAAGTGTTATTGCAACTTAGAGACAGAGAGACAAAGAAACATGACTTAGAATAAAACTCTTATATTGAATCAGTAGATATACAGATAAGCATAACAGCAGCATAACACCAAGCATAACATATATACAAAGCAACAGAGTACTGTTTTCTCACCATAAACAGTCCCAATTTTCCATTATACAAGCCAGTTCGTTTATACACATTTAGACCTCATCAGACATGATTTTAACCAATCTCATCCTGACACACCATGATGTCATTAAACTATTCCGCCTGTGCTAAATCACTTTAACCTCCTAGTGATTTCTAATCCCTTGCACTTGTGGCTAACATCATGACACTGCATTTTTGACTGACTCCATTTTACAAATTCTCTGTTCAATCTGTTAAATATATATTACATACATGTTGTCAATTCTACATATTATGACAATTGCCATGTTAAGCTCTCGTGCTGATGTAATTTTTTGTTGGATGCTTTGTACATATTGCAACTGAATTTCTGATACAGTAAACCAGGGGTGGTGAACAAGTTCGACAAAAAGAGCAAAAATTTTAAACTGTGAGAGTCAGAGAGCCACACCACGCAGTGACCTGCCAAAACAGACAAACACTCACACAAAAGCATATAATTTTAACAATAATATATTAAACACATAATATAACATGCTCAGTCAGGTGTTTTTTGTTACCTTGTTGGAGTGGTTTTGTTACCCTGCGGGAGACGTGATGATGCAGCCTGGGGGCGGGACTACGCGCTCAGAGATCTCTCCTTAGAGGTCCCTCCTCAGAAGCAGCATAACAAAATCCAAACTTGGCAAAGAGCCACAGTATACAAAATAATGATAAGAGGCAAAGAGCCGCATTCATTTTTGCCGGGAGCCGCATGCGGCTCAAGAGCCTCGTGTTCGCCACCCCTGCAGTAGACCTTCCTATAACAAGCGGTTTGTTTAATCGAAGAAAAGCACTTAAAGGGAAAGAATCCAGAGATATGAGGAAATCGGCAAATCCGTACAACATGAAAATGGTCGCAATTAGGGATTACTGTTTTCAATGCATTCCTATGGGAAATTTCTATAATGGAAAATTTATACAAGGTACAACTGTACACTGCCATAAGATGTTTACATATACTCTCTCTGTTTCTGTGTGTGTGCGATATATTTAAGTTCCATTCTGGAGGTTATAAATCTCAACAACGGCCCTCACAGGGATGAAGCCTTCTGAATGTCTGGAGTGTGGGAAAATGTTTGGGGAGACAATGGTGTATTCCTGGAACAAAGGAGACCCCACAATGGGTGTAATAAAACAGGCTGAATTTTTTTTTGTTACCAGTGAGGGTTATCTGCTGTAATTCAGATCACTTTATCTATTGCCATGTTAAACTCTCTTGCTGATGAAATTCTGTGTTGGATGCTTTGTATATATTGCAATTGAATTTCTGATACCCTCCTCCTCCTTCAGGGGCAGATTCTCCCCTCCCCAATGATTGTTTGCAGGAAGGAGAGGAAAGATCTGCCCCCCCCCAACCAGGAGGAGGTTCGTGCAAAAGGACGGGAGGGGCAGGGGGGGAGAGATGCAGACACAGGGAGGGGGGTTGTAGGAGAGGGGAGGCACTGGGGATGGGAGGGGGGAGTAAAATGGAAGCTGGGGGAGGGGTGGGAGAAGGGAGGAGCCCCCTGGGCGTCCCATTTGGGGGGGAGGGGGGCTTGGCGGAACAAATAGGGGAAACGATTGTGGGCTCCTGTAAGAGTTTGTTGGGGGGGTCCCCACAGACCCCCCCCCCAGTCCTTGGGAAGAGGCAACACCAGCTCCACCTGGCCAGAGGAATTTTCCCTTGTTCCCTGATTCCACCCCTTTCAGTTCTCTTCTGCTTCACACTAATTGCCTCACCCTAATTCCTTCCCTTATTTGCCCGTCCTCCTGTCACTGGAAGGCAGATAAGACTGAAACCATGAGACAGTAAAGAAACTTAACTTCATTTGCATCTGAACACAGTCTGCCTTTATTTAGAGCAAGCATGTCCAAAGTCGGGGGGGGGCAAATATGGCCGGTTTTCAAATTTTGAGCGGCCCCCAGCCCCTTCTCCCCCACCACTCAGACTGTGACGCATCCCCGCCAGCTGAACCCTCCACATACTGGATGCGGACATCAGCTTGCAGTTTTACGGTTTGCCTGCCTTCCCTCCCCACCTCCTTGCATGTTATAGAGATTTGTTCAAAGTCCGGCCTTGGTGTCCTGGTGGACCGCTCAAGGCCGGTGTCAACCCAGTGTGCCAGAGCAGTGAAAAAAGCCAACTCAATGCTAGGGATCATTAGGAAGGGTCTATAGAAAACAAGTCAGCAAGTGCCATTTTTGCCTCTTTATAAATCTAAGGTGAGGCCCCATCTGGATATTATGGAAATTGGAAGAGTACCGAGGAGAGCAACCAGAATGATTAGGGGAGTGGAATCCCTTCCTTACCATCTGAAGCCACACCCTAACCCTATTTCCACTATTGATTGCTGCCCCAGCCCGTGGGGAGCCTCGGCCCCTCATGTGGGCCCCCAACCCCCCCGAAGGCTCCTGGATCCTGAACAGTTCTCGGAGGCCTTTGGGGAGCTTCCTGACAGTCTGGCTGACGATCCGGTGGAAGCCCTGGTGGAAGCCTTTTTGTGGGGGGCAGGGGGGGGGACTCCCGCGTGCTATGGTCTCTCTGCCTTCCTCCCCCCAGTCCTTAATAAAAGGCATTTTTAAGTCTGCGCCTTCAAACTCGCCCTTGCCCTCCCCTGCCCCCTCCCAAGGCTCAATTTAGAAGAGGAGGAGAAGAAGCCCCTTCCCCAACCCCCTCCCCCTTGGAAAATCCAAGGATGAGGATGATGACAGGCTATGGATGATGGTTCGGCCACTGACCATTTCCCTCCCTCGGAAAAGAAACAAGAAACAATATGTTTGTTTGTTTGTTTGTTTATCTCCCCCCACCGCCCCTCCCGTCCTTTTGCACGAACTTCCTCCTAGTTTGGGGGGGTGGGCAGATCTTTCCTCTCCTTCCTGCAAACAGTGGGGGGGGGAGGCCTGGTTCTTTTTTAATGGGGGGGAATTGCCTCCTCTCTCTTCCTCCCCCCCCCCACCGTTCCCTGTCCCGGTTCGGCCTTTAAAAGCTTTTCCTTTTTCCTTTGCTGTATGTGCACACCATTAAGCCAGGCATGTCCAAACTTCGGCCCTCCTGATGTTTTGGACCACAACTCCCAGAATTCCAAGCCTTTATTTCCAATGACAAAGGACTGTGGGAGTTATCTGGGAGTTGAGTCATGGCTACTGGACTTCTTTTTTGAGAGATAGAAACGTTTCGCTGTTCATCCAAACAGCTTCATCGGTCTGACTCCACCACCCTTTTTGGCAGCATATTTCATTGCTGGACAGCTCTAACCATCATGAAGTTCTTCCTAATGTTCAAATGGAATCCCCTTTCATGCAGTTTGAAACCATTGCCCAGAGTCCTAGTCTCTGAAGCCATGGAAAACAAACCTGTTCCCTCTTCAACATGACATCCTTTCAAATATTTAAACATAGCTATCATATCCCCTCTCAGTCTTTTTTTTTTTGAAAGGCTAAACATTCCCAGTTCCCTAAGCCGTCGGAGAAGTAACTTAGGGAATTTATGGCCAGTGTTTAAACATAAGTTTGCATCAGCGCTGTGTTATTATGATATTGAGTTAAACAAGTAACGGCTTTTGAAGATCACAAAGCGGGAAATAAATCTGAAGGCAAAAATACTGCTTTAGAGTGTTACAGACTATTGTCCTAAAATGCAAACTAGCAAGGTTTTATTTTCCTTTAATATTCATAATTCCCCTCCCCCCACCGAAACTCACCACATTTTGGATGTACAGTGGACCCTTGTACAAAAAACGATTTGTATAACAAAAAAATGTACAACATATAAAATACCGGAGAGAGGGGAAATTTGCTTTATAGAATCACCCATGGGGTGAATCTGTACAACACAAAAATGGGATCACTCCGTTTTTCAATGCATTCCTATGGGAAATCTGTATAAAGGAAAATTTGCTTCACCTAATTTCATTTGGAATTTCATTTGGAATGAATGGATATTTTTAAGCAGAGGCTGGATGGCCATCTGTCAGGAATCTGTAATGGGGGATTCTTGCATGGCAGGGGGTTGGACTAGATGGCCCTTGAGGTCTCTTCCAACTCTAGGATTCTATGGAAGAAATGGGGTGTAGTTAAATGAAAAAGTACATACGTACACACAATTAAGTTTAATTTTAAACCTGTGGGGTTGTGGGTGGGATTTACAACCATCACTTCCCCTTTAAAAAGTCACAACCCAATAGTGTGTTCGTGGCATTTTCAGCACTTTGAAAAGCGCCTTTCATCCATTTTTTCTGTTCATGTAGAAGCGTCAGTGCTTTTATTTCTTTAACTGATTTCCAGGAAAAGCAGAAACACTGCATTTCTTTTCCCGTTGTAGTTGGAGACACAGATAGGGACAGCGGTGAGGTGTTCAGTCGTGAGCTTTACAAGGTGAAGGATTACGTGCCTAACTTGTCTGTGGCTTCTGACTCCTCCTTAGCAGGTATTAATCGGATTCGCCATGACTTGGATTCCACATTAGCATTTATGTCTGTTGATATCCCCTTGGCAACTGTCTGTCCAGTTTTGTGAGATTATTTTCAGCTTTTACAGCTTGAGGATGTGGACAGGCTCCTCTGGAGTGTGAGGCCGTCCACCTTCCGGCTCGACCCTTGCCCAGCCTGGCTAACTAGAGCTTCCCGAGCGAGACTGGCTGAGTGGACAGGGAGGGTGGTTAATTCCTCCTTGATGGAGGCGGTTCTCCCACCTGCTTTGAAGCTGGCGGTGGTTTGAGCCCTCCTGAAAAAGCCCTCCCTGGATCCCACTATGTTAGATAATTGCCAGCCAGTCTCTAACATCGCATTCTTGAGCAAGGCGATTGAGCAGGTGGTGGCGTCTCAACTCCAGAGGGTTTTGGATGAAGCTGATTATCTAGATCCTTTCAATCAGGTTTCAGACCAGGCTGTGGGACAGAAACCACCTTGGTGGATGACCTACAACTGGGACTAGACAGGGGGAGTGCGTCCCTGTTGGTCCTGCTGGACTTCTCAGCAGCTTTCGACACCATCGACCATGGTGTCCTTCTGGGCCGATTGGCTGATTTGGGAGTTGGAGGCACTGTCTTGCAGTAGTTCCGCTCCTACTTAGAGGATCGGTCCCAGATGGTGGTGCTGGGTGATACCTGTTTGGCATCCTGGCCCTTGAAGTGTGGGGTGCCATGGGGTTCTATTCTGTCCCCCATGCTATTTAACATTTACATGAAACCACTGGGACAGGTCATCTGGGGATTTGGAGTGGGGTGCCATCAATATGCTGATGACACCCAGTTATATCTCTCCTTTCCCCCAGATTCCAGGGGGATGGTTGAAGTCCTGGAGCACTGTCTGGACTTGGTGGGAATCTGGATGAGGGCTAACAAGCTGAAATTAAATCCAGATAAGACAGAGGTTCTCCTGGTTCAGAAAGCTTCGATGCGGGTGCAGGAATATTGTCCTGCTCTGGATGGGGTTGCACTCCCTCATCTTGACAAAGCGCACAGAGAACTACACTTGCTGCAAGTGCAAGCTGGTTGCACTATTAGAAGAGAAGGTCCAGGAGCTAGAGGCCCGCATATCAAACCAGCAACATATTAAGGAGCTTGAGCGGTTCTTGGACAGAGCGGAGCAGACTATCCAGGTTCAAGAAGAGACAGGGCACACTTCTGAGGATGTAATCACTTCCCCAACCCAGGAGGTAGATGTGTGGAGGAATGTGACTCAAAGGAGTAGAAGGCCAAGGGATCACTCAGAGAGTCTCATATTGCACAATCAATTTGAAGCTCTTTCCCTCATCATACCTCATGAGGCACACACCGAGGAACAACTGGTTCCACCTGAGGATCTCTCCCTCATCACAATTGATGAGATACAGGATCAGGTACATGTGGAAGAACAGGCTGCAGGAGAGAAGCTCCTTCTGCTAGGGGATTCTAGAATTAGAAATACGGAGGGATGGATTTGCGATGAGCATGATAACCATATGGTTACTTGCCTGCCAGGTTCAAAGGTTGCAGACATCACAAGAAATCTAGATAGCTTGTTAGAGAGAACCGGGAAGGAGCCAGTGGTCATGGTACATGTTGGTACCAATGATGTTGGGAAGGCCAAGCGGTCAGTCTTGGAAGCCAAGTTCAGGTTGTTAGGAAGAAGATTAAAGTCCAGGACTTCCAAGGTAGCATTTTCAGAAGTGCTACCTGTTCCTCATGCAGGACCCGCCAGACAGGCAGAGCTCAGAAGCCTCAATGCGTGGATGAGGCGATGGTGTCAAGAGGAGGGCTTTAGATTTGTCAGGAACTGGAGGACATTTTGGGACAAGCCAAACCTGTTCAGGAGGGACGGGTTGCACTTGAATCATGATGGGACCAGATTCCTGGCACTCAACCTCAAAAAGGCTGCAGAGCAGCTTTTAAACTCATAACTGGGGGAAAGCTGACAGGAGCTGAGTGGCATCCGGTTCGGAACACCTCATCCACAGGGAATGAGGTTGGAAAGGGTAGAGAATCACATAGAGATGACATAGCAGGTATTAGTACTGGGAGAATAATGGATAGTGATAGTTTGTCTACCGAAAATAATAGCTGTGAGGGGAAAAGCACAAAGCAGCAGCTGTTGTTGCAGAACCCACTGTACAGGTGCTTCTACGCCAATGCTCGAAGCCTCCAACCAAAAATGGGAGAACTTGAAGATTTGGCAGCTAGGGATAACATTGATATAATAGCCATAACAGAAACCTGGTGGAATGTAGATAAGCAGTGGGATACAGCAATCCCAGGCTATAAACTCTATAGAAGGGATAAAGAGGGGCGGGTTGGAGGGGGAGTGGCCATCTATGTTAAAGAAGGGGTAAAATCCAGCAGAATGGAGATTGACAGAGGGTCTGACTCCACCATAGAATCACTGTGGGTTAAACTACCAGGTCCAAGGAATGTTGTGATAGTTGGGGTATGCTATCGCCCTCCAGATCAAGAACTTGAGGGGGACCTTGAAATGAGGAGACAAATCATGGAGGTGTCTCAGAAGGATAGGATAGTAATCATGGGGGACTTCAATTATCCCCACATTGACTGGGCCAATGTGAGCTCCGGGCAAGAAAGAGAAACTGGGTTTCTCAACTTGCTGAATGACTGTGCCTTAGAGCAACTTGTCATGGAGCCCACCCAAGAACAGGCAACTCTGGATCTAATACTGTGCGATACTCAGGACCTGGTCAGGGATGTGAATGTCACTGAGCCTCTGGGGAACAGTGACCATGCTGCAATCTCCTTTGCCATGCATGTTGGAGGAAGAGTGTCAAGCAAATCAGACATAAAAACCCTTGATTTCCGAAGGGCAAACTTCCCTCCGATGAGGAAACTAGTTAGAAAAAAATTGAAGGGGAAGGTTGGAAGAATCCAATCTCTTCAGAGTGCATGGAACCTGTTTAAAACAACGGTAACAGAGGCCCAGCACAAGTGCATACCACAAAGAAAGAAGAGCTCATTTAGGTCCAAGAAGACACCGGCATGGTTAACGAGTGGAGTTAGAGAGGCTCTAAAGCGCAAGGAGAGGTCTTTCTGTAAATGGAAATCCTCCCCAAATGAGGAAAATAAAAAGGAACACAAACTCTGGCAAAAGAAATGTAAGAAGATGATAAGAGAGGCAAAGAAAGATTTTGAGGAACGCATGGCTAGCAATATAAAGGGTAATAATAAAAGCTTCTTTAAATATGTTAGAAGTAGAAAACCTGCCAGAGAACCAGTTGGCCCTCTGGATGGTGAGGGAGGAAAAGGAGAGATTAAGGAGGACTTGGAAATTGCAGAGAAATTAAATGAGTTCTTTGCATCTGTCTTCACGACAGAAGACCTTGAGCAGATTCCGCTGCCTGAACGGCCCCTCTTGACTAAAGAATTAAATCAAATTTAGTTTAAAAGAGAGGATGTTTTAGGACTAATTGATAAATTGAAGATTAACAAGTCCCCGGGCCCAGATGGCATCCACCCAAGGGTTATTAGGGCGGTGGTCCCCAACCCCCGGTGCCGGTCCGTGGACCAGTCGGCAACGGGCCGCCTGGGGAGGCCGGGGAGGCTCCTCCCCTTTTCCTCCGCCGCCCTCCTCCTCCCCCTCCTCTTCTCTCCCGCGGGCGGCCGGTGGAGGAGGAAGGCTGGAGGAGCGCAGGAGGAGCCGCCGCCTTTGCCTTTGCCTTTGCCTTTGCCTTTGCCTTTGCCTTTGCCTTTGCCTTTGCCTTTGCCTTTGCCTTTGCCTTTGCCTCTCTCCTCTGCTCACCGCCGCCAGCGGCGGCGGCGCATCCTTCTCCTCCTCCACCCTCCTCCTCCTCACCCTCCACCACCACCACCAGCAGCAGCAGCCACGGCGGCGGCGGCGCATCCTCCTCCTCCTCCCACCTCCTCCTCCTCTTCTCTCCCACGGGCAGCCAATGGAAGAAGGCGGCTGGAGGAGCACAGGAGGAGTCGCCCGCCGCCCGAGGGACAGAGAGCGCGGTCATGCGGCTGCTGCCCCGGGCGCCTCCGCCGCCTTCGCCTTCGCCCCCGCCGCCGCCGCCACCGCTGCGCTTTGCTCTGGCCCTGACGGTGCTGCTCAGCGCCACCGCCGCCGCCGCCTCGTCGTCCCCGTCGAGGTCGGTGCTGCTGCTGCCGCCGGCGGGAGCGCTGGAGGCGTCGTCGTCGTCGTCGGGGCCTGGGCCGGGCTCGCCCGCCAAGGAGGCCGGTAGCCGCGCCGGCCGCGCCGGGCACCGAGGGCAAGCCGGAGGAGGAGTCGCCGCCGCCGGACACAACGCCCTCAAAGGGTAGGAAGAAGCGGCGGGGAACCCCGTTTGGCCCGCTTGCCCCTCCTCGCCTTCTCCCGGCCCCTCCCCCCCTGCCCTGGGGGCTGGGCGCGCGGGGGCTGGCGGGGAGGAGGGGGCGCGCGCGAGGGAGGCGCGAGGAATGGGGGAGGGACGAGGGAAGCCCCCGTCAGGCCCCGCTGGAGGAGAGGAGAGGAGAGGAGAGGAGAGGCCGGGGTGGGGGGCCGGGAGCCGGAACACCACTGCCACCACCACCGCTCCGCTGGGAGCGGGAGAATGAAGGAAGGAGAGGCCGCTCCCGTCCCCCGCCCCCCCCACAGAGAGAGAGAGAGAGAGGCCGGGGGCCCCGAGCCCCCCCCAACCGGAGTGTGCGTGCGCTGGCCGTCCGGTCGGCCAGCGCAGAGACGCCACCCCCCCACCGGCCTCCCTCCCCTCCCCCCTCCCGCTCGCCTGCCCGACAGGAGGAGGAGGCGGGGGCCCGCCAGCCCAGGAGCCCCGGGCTCCCCCCACCCTGCCCATGCGCACGGGGGGGGGAGCGGCATGCCCGACGCCCCCAGCCGGCGAGCGCCGCCGCCGCGGCTCCCGTGGCCCCCCGCAAGGCACACACGCCAAGCCCGCCTGCTCCCCCTCCTCCCTCCCCCCATCCCCCGCCCCCACACACACACCCTCCCCTGCCCCACCGCCTGACCCCCCCGCACCCCCCATCTCCCCCCCTCCCCACCCCCAGCCCCGGGCCACGGAAAAATCATCAAACATTTACCGGTCCGTGGGGACAAAAAGGTTGGGGAGCACTGATTAGGGAACTGAGAAATGAAATTGCAGATCTCTTAACGGTTATATGCAACTTGTCTCTTAAAACGGTGCCGGGGGACTGGAGGTTAGCAGATGTCACACGAATTTTTAAAAAAGGAAGGAGGGGGGACCCGGGAAACTACAGGCCAGTTAGCCTTACATCTGTCCCAGGGAAGATGGTGGAAAGCCTCATCCAAGAGAAAATCTTAAAACACATAAAAGAACAAACCTTGCTGAGAGAAAATCAGCATGGCTTCTGTAAGGGTAAATCTTGTCTGACAAACCTTTTAGAATTTTTTGAAAAGGTCAACAGGCACGTGGATTTGTGTGAACCGGTGGATATAGTCTATCTGGATTTTCAAAAGGCTTTTGACACAGTCCCTCACCAAAGGCTGCTGAGAAAATTGCACAGTCAGGGGATAAGAGGGCAGGTTCTCTTATGGATTGAGAACTGGTTGAGATCCAGGAAACAAAGAGTAGGTGTCAATGGGAAATTTTCACAATGGAGAGAAGTGAAAAGCGGTGTGCCCCAGGGCTCGGTCCTGGGACCGGTGCTTTTCAATCTGTTCATAAATGACCTGGAGACAGGGATAAGCAGTGAGGTGGCCAAGTTTGCAGATGACACAAAACTTTTCCGTGTGGTAAAAACCAGAGAAGATTGTGAAGAGCTCCAGAAGGATCTCTCCAAACTGGGGGAATGGGCTACGAAATGGCAAATGCATTTTAATGTTGCCAAATGTAAAGTAATGCATATTGGGGCAAAAAATCAACACTTTATCTATCAACTCATGGGCTCTGAGTTATCCGTGACAGATCAGGAAAGAGATCTTGGTGTGTTGGTGGACAGTTCCATGAAGGTGTCTCCCCAATGTGTGGCAGCGGTGAAGAAGGCCAATTCCATGCTAGGGATTATCAAAAAGGGGATTGAAAATAAAACAGCCAACATAATAATGCCATTATACAAAACAATAGTAAGGCCGCACCTGGAGTATTGTGTACAATTCTGGTCACCGCATCTCAAGAAAGACATAGTGGAACTGGAAAAGGTGCAGAAGAGAGCGACTAAAATGATTACTGGGCTGGGGCACCTCCCTTATGAGGAAAGGCTAAAACATTTGAGGCTCTTTAGTCTGGAAAAAAGGCGCCTGAGGGGGGATATGATTGAGACGTGCAAAATTATGAAGGGCATGAGTAAAGTAGATAGAGGGAAGCTCTTCTCCCTCTCACAAAATACCAGAACTAGGGGACATCCACTCAAATTGAAGGCTGGGAGAGTAAGAACAGACAAAAGAAAATATTTTTTCACCCAGCGCGTTGTTAGTCTATGGAACTCCCTGCCACAGGATGTGGTGATGGCATCTGGCCTGGATGCCTACAAAAGGGGATTGGACAGATTCCTGGAGGAAAAATCCACCACAGGTTACAAACCATGATGGAGATGTGTAATCTCCAGGCTTAAAACCAGGGTACTTCAAGGGCCAGATGCAGGGGAGGGATATCAGGAGACAGATATATATTCTCATGCACTCCCAGAGGCATCTGGTGGGGCCACTGTGAGATACAGGAGGCTGGACTAGATGGGCCATTGGCCTGATCCAGCATGGCTCTTCTTATGTTCTTATGTTCTTATGTTAATGCCGAGGGAATTGAGTTAAATCAGGCAGCTGGAGGCCTGCATTTCATTAGGGAGCAGGAGGGATTTTGGGTGTGTGTGGAGGAAGCCAAGAAGACCTTTTTCAACACAGGCGAAAGGGGTCATCACACTTAGGAGGAGGGGAGTTCACAGACAGACGCTGGGAGGAAGGTCACAGGAAGGTAAGAACTAGGGAACCTTATTATTATTATGTTCATGGATATTGTAAACTGCTGAGAGTTCCCATTTGTGGAAAATTGGTATATAAACAAACAAACAAACAAACAAACCAGGCAGAGGGCTTGCAGCTGCACAAGCGATCCCGACCTCTCTCCTCTTAACCACCAGCAAAGGGAAGAGCAGCAGGAGCAGCAAGGTCAGCCTGGGGACCTTACACAGAGGACCCGGGATCCACCAGCAAACCAATGGGATGGAGTGAAACTGGGGGCGCCCAGGATGCGGAGAGTGGGGAGTGGGCAGGAGCCATGGCCACGGCGGTTGCTGGGTGGGTGGCGAGGGCTGCAGTGTTGGGGTGTCTTACCCACCTAATGTGGGATAGATAGTGCCACTGTTAGATGGATTTGTATTTGGTTGCCAGATTGCACCCAAAGGGTGATCATAAATGGCTTCTCTTCAGCTTGGAGAGACGTGACCAGTGGGGTGCCCCAGGGCTCTGTTCTGGGTCCGGTGCTATTCAATTTATTTATTTATTTATTTATTTAATACAACTTATATGCTGCCCACTGCCCACGACCTACAAGCCACTCCTTTCACCTCCTTGAGGGATGGCTCTTTCAGGAGGGCTCCCTGGCTCAATCTTAATTGCCGTGTAGGTTCGTATGAAAGGAAGCGGTCCTAAACAAGCACTTTGAATTGGGCTCAGGCAACCACTGGTAACCAATGCAGGTGGTGACGCAGAATCAAAAGGAGATGTGATCCATGGCAGCCCCACCACTCACCAGCCAGGCTGCATGATTTTGATTCCATGGCAGTCATCATCAATAGGGGATGGATGTTACCAGTGTAGACTGGCAGCCCAACTCAGCTAAGAATGCAAGGTCTAGCAAATCCCTTCCTGCCCTTGCCGACAATTCTGCTGGATTTTACCCACTTTCTGGCATGGATGGCCCCTCCCCCTCCAACCCGCCCCTCTCTATCCCTTCTATAGAGTTTATCCCCTGGGATTCCTGTGTCCCACTCCCCCCATCCCACCAGGTTTCTCTTAGGGCTGTTAGGTCAATGTGATCCCTAGCTCTTTCCCTCTGCCGCCCCCCCCACCCCCACCACGACCACCGCTGCCTGCCTCTTGGGGCTGGGCTCCCTGACGCGGTGGGGCAGCTCCGGAGGAGGTTCGAGTCCCGGGTGGCGCCGCACCGCTCAGCGGGGGGAGCTCCGGCGGTTCAAGCCCAGCTCCTGCCCCCCCCAACAAAAAAGAAGGAGGAGGAGGAGAAGAAGGAGAGCCTCCCTTCGAGAGCCGGTCCAAGAAGAAGAAAAGAAAAAGGGCAGCGACGGATCAAGAGAGAAATCCGGCCCAAAAGGGGGGAAAAAAGGAAAGGAAACAGGCCAGCCGCGTGGCTCCGGGACTTGCACAACACTGGCTCTTCGGCTTGAACAACGGAGGCGAGCACAAGGGGGCGGGGGCAGGGGAGTGTTCGGTCCTCCAAGGGGGGGCGGGAGGGCAGCGAGTCCCGCTTCCTAGAGTGGCAGGAAGCGAAAGGCTCCCAGGGAGGAAGGGGGGGGGGCTTCTCTCCAAAAACAAGGCTCTCCTCTGTGGTTGCTGGAAGGAAAAGAGAGATCCCCCCCCAGAATAAGGAGGAAGAGGAGGAGGTGCGTTGTGCAATTGGGGGGGGGGTTGCACTGCTATTGGGGGGCGGGGGATACAGATGGGCATGAGGAGAAGGGGGTGTTATAGATGTGGCGAGATAGAAGCTGGTGGGGAGTGCGGTGGGATGAGAAAGGGCTGTTGCTGACCCCCCCCTCGCCTTTGGGTCTGGATGCAGAAGGAGGACCAAATTTGCCCCCCCTAATCTCCTCCTCCCCCTCCTTTATTCCCCCCCCTCCGCAAGGAAAAAGGAAAAGCTTTTTAAGGCCGAACCGGGACAGGGAACGGTGGGGGGTGGAGGAGGTAATCCCCCCCATAAAAAAACAACCAGCCCCCCTCCTCCTCCTCCCCCCCCCCACTGACTGTTTGCAGGAAGGAGGGGAAAAGATCTGCCCCCCCCCCAAAAAAAACAGGAGGAGGTTCGTGCAAAAGGACGGGAGGGGCGGTGGGGGGGGGAGAGATGCAGATATGGGGAGGGGGGTCGGAGGAGAGGGGGGGCTCTGGGGATGGGAGGGGGTAAATGGAGAGGAAGAGGAGAAAGAGGGGGTCAGGCGAATCAAATGGGGCTGTTAGGAAGGAAGGAGCCCCCCCCCCCACAAACACATCTTGGGCTCCGGGGGCAAAAAGAGTTCCCGCCCCCTCTAAGGACCCCCCAACCTCCCCCTCCTCCTTCCCTTTTCTCTCCGCCCCCCCAATTTTAATTTGGATTTGGGGGCCCAATCCATGGTGGGGGGGGGAGAGAAAAGGCAGCGAGTGCCGACTTCCTAGAATAAGAAGGGGAAACGATTGTGGGCTCCTGTAAGAGTTGGTTGGGGGCTCCCCACAGACTCCCCCCCCCAGCCCTTGGGAAGAGGCAACACCAGCTCCACCTGGCCAGAGGAATTTTCCCTTGTCCCCCCCCCCACACCTCCCTTGAGACATACTTGCCACCATCTTTGCTGCTTTTTATATCATTTTATTTATTTATTTATTTATTTATTTATTTATTTATTTATTTATTTATTTTACAGCTTATATACCGCGCTGTCTTCCCGAAGGAACTCCGGGTGGTTATTGTTCCATTTTGTTTGTTGTGAACCACCCGGAGTTCCTTTGGAAGACGGGCGGTATAGAAATACAAATACAAATGAATAAAATAATTAATGGTGGGCCATAAAAAGACAAATAAGAGAAAACAAATGAGAGGAAGTACTTTTTCCACCCAGAGGATCACTGGTCTGTGGAACTCCCTGCCAGAAGAAGAGGTGACAGCTGTCAGCCTTGACAGCTTTAAGAAAGGACTGGACAAGTTCATGGAGAACAAGGGTCTGCATGGCTATCATGATAGATGCTGAAGGACAACCTCCCAGGTTGGAGAGAGAGGCAGGAGATCTCTCAATGCCATTTGTGGGGGATTGTAAGCAGGTGAAGACATCTGCTTGGGAATACCCTGAAGCAAATGGTGAGCTGCTGTGTGAGACAGAATGCTGGGCTAGATGGGCTGTGGCCTGTTCCAGCAAGGCTGTTCTTCTCTTCTTAATACATGAAAGCATTTATATAGTATTTTTATGCCTCCTAGATATGTGAGGGCCCAGGCAAGTCCAAACTTCGGCCCTCCTGATGTGTTGGACCACAACTCCAAGAATTCTCAGCTTAGGCATCCTATGCAATAAGGTGGGGGGGGATATGATAGCTAGGTTTAAATATTTGAAAGGATGTCATATTGAAGAGGGAGCAGGTTTGTTTTCCATGGCTTCAGAGACTAGGACTCGGGGTAATGGTATCAAACAACAGGAAAATGGATTCCATTTGAACATTAGGAAGAACTTCATGACAGAGCTGTTTGGCAGTGGAATAATCTGCTGCCCCAAAGGAGGGTGGTGGAGTCTCCTTCTTTGGAGGTTTTTCAGCATATGCTGGCTGGCCAGCTGTCGAAAATATTGTGATGGGGTTAAGAACATAAGAACATAAGAAGAGCCATGCTGGATCAGGCCAAAGGCCCATCTAGTCCAGCTTCCTGTATCTCACAGTGGCCCCACCAGATGCTTTTGGAAGCGCATGAGACTAGATATCTGTCTCCTGATACAACTCCCCTGCATCTGGCCCTTGAAGTACCCTGGTTTTAAGCCTAGAGATTACACATCTCCATCATGGTTTGTAACCTGTGATGGACTTTTCCTCCAGGAATCTATCCAATCCCCTTTTGAAGGCTTCCAAGCCAGATGCCATCACCACATCCTGTGGCAGGGAGTTCCATAAACTAACCGCGCTGGGTGAAAAAATATTTTCTTTTGTCTGTTCTTACTCTCCCAGCCCTCAATTTGAGTGCATGTCCCTTAGTTCTGGTATTTTGTGAGAGGGAAAAGAGCTTCTCTCTATCCACTTTACTCATGCCCTGCATTATTTTGTACGTCTCAATCAGCATGGCGGAGGAGGGGTTGGACTGGATGGCCCTTGAGGTCACTTCCAACTCTTATGATTCTATGACTGTGGGAATTGCAGTCCAAAATATATGGCGGGCCGAAGTTTGGAAACTCCTGCGTGAGGCCCAAACCCCTAAGCAGAGTTGAGCCACCCTGGGTCTCTTTTAATGAGAAAAGCAGGGTAGCAATATTTGAAATAAATAGTTTGGGGTGATTAAACTGCAGGGGGCTGTGAAACAATTTGCATCCGTTTCTTACCTAGAACCTCACGAGACCTTTACCACCACGGAAGAGAACCATTTCCTCACAGATTGTCACAGGAGGAGTGGGATAAATCCCCTGGTTTTATTCAGGATATTCACTGGTGCCACAATGGGCCTCCTCACTGAGGCAGGTGGAGATGGGTCCACCCTGGAGTTGTGTCTCATTCTCCTGCCTCCTCCATGACAGTGCATTTGGTTTGTTACTTATTTTGAAATTCTGGGGGGTAGGGGTTGTGTTTGCTTATATTTTGCAGGTAAGATTCTATAGAGAAGAAATCAAACAGGAGGACACCAAGCACCAGAGGAAGAGGTTGAATATTCAGATGCAAAAGAGGGTGTTGAGAATCAAACCAGAAGGAAGGAAGCTTAGAAGGAAAACAGATAGATGTAAAGATGGACAAATCTATTCCTTGTCAGGAGGAAGACCAAGCGGTTCCGAAAACATCCAAAGGAGATGAAAGGAATGAGCATGCCAAGTGGGGGAAATCTTTTGCTAGCACCTCAACAATGTGTTCCCATAGGAAAATCCAACAAGGGGAGAAGCCATTTGAATGCCTGGAGTGTGGAAAGAAGTTCAGTCATTCTGGAATCCTTGCTAGGCATCACAGGATCCACACGGGCGAGAAGCCGTTTGAATGTCTGGAGTGTGGAGAGAGGTTCAGTCATTCTGGAACCCTTGCTAGGCATCATAGGATCCACACAGGCGAGAAGCCGTTTCAATGTATGGAGTGTGAAAAGAGGTTCAGTCAAGCTGGAAGCCTTGCTAGGCATAACAGAATCCACACAGGCGAGAAGCCATTTGAATGTCTGGAGTGTGGAAAGAGGTTCAGTCAAGCTGGAAACCTTGCTAGCCATCACAGAATCCACACAGGCGAGAAGCCATTTGAATGTCTGGAGTGTGGAAAGAAGTTCAATGATTCTGGAAGCCTTGCTAGCCATCACAGAATGCACACAGGCGAGAAGCCATTTGAATGTCTGGAGTGTGGAAAGAAGTTCAATGATTCTGGAAGCCTTGCTAGCCATCACAGAATGCACACAGGCGAGAAGCCATTTGAATGTCTGGAGTGTGGAAAGAGGTTCACTGATTCTGGAGGCCTTGCTAAGCATCACAGAATCCACACAGGCCAGAAGCCATTTGAATGTCTGGAGTGTGGAAAGAGGTTCAGTAATTCTGGAAGCTTTGCTAAGCATCACAGAGTCCACACTGGCGAGAAGTCATTTAAATGTATGGAGTGTGGAAAGAGGTTCACTGATTCTGGAGGCCTTGCTAAACATCACAGAATCCACACAGGCGAGAAGCCTTTTGAATGTCTGGAGTGTGGAAAGAGGTTCAGTCAAGCTGGGAACCTTGCTAGCCATCACAGGACCCACACAGGCGAGAAGCCGTTTGAATGTCTGGAGTGTGGAAAGAGGTTTATTCATTCTGGAATCCTTGCTAGTCATCACAGAATCCACACGGGCGAGAAGCCGTTTGAATGTATGGAGTGTGGAAAGAGGTTCACTGATTCTGGAGGCCTTGCTAAGCATCACAGAATCCACACAGGCGAGAAGCCTTTTGAATGTCTGGAGTGTGGAAAGAGGTTCAGTCAAGCTGGGAACCTTGCTAGCCATCACAGGACCCACACAGGCGAGAAGCCGTTTGAATGTCTGGAGTGTGGAAAGAGGTTTATTCATTCTGGAATCCTTGCTAGTCATCACAGAATCCACACGGGCGAGAAGCCGTTTGAATGTATGGAGTGTGGAAAGAGGTTCAGTCAAGCTGGAAACCTTGCTAGCCATCACAGGACCCACAGAGGCAAGAAGCCATTTGAATGTCTGGAGCATGGAAAGAGGTTCAGTCAAGCTGGGAACCTTGCTAGCCATCACAGAATCCACACAGGCGAGAAGTCATTTAAATGTATGGAGTGTGGAAAGAGGTTCACTGATTCTGGAGGCCTTGCTAAGCATCACACAATCCACACAGGCGAGAAGCCTTTTGAATGTCTGGAGTGTGGAAAGAGGTTCAGTCAAGCTGGGAACCTTGCTAGTCATCACAGAATCCACACAGGCGAGAAGCCGTTTGAATGTATGGAGTGTGGAATGAGGTTCAGTCAAGCTGGGAACCTTGCTAGCCATCACAGGACCCACACAGGCGAGAAGCCGTTTGAATGTCTGGAGTGTGGAAAGAGGTTTATTCATTCTGGAATCCTTGCTAGTCATCACAGAATCCACACGGGCGAGAAGCCGTTTGAATGTATGGAGTGTGGAAAGAGGTTCACTGATTCTGGAGGCCTTGCTAAGCATCACAGAATCCACACAGGCGAGAAGCCTTTTGAATGTCTGGAGTGTGGAAAGAGGTTCAGTCAAGCTGGGAACCTTGCTAGCCATCACAGGACCCACACAGGCGAGAAGCCGTTTGAATGTCTGGAGTGTGGAAAGAGGTTTATTCATTCTGGAATCCTTGCTAGTCATCACAGAATCCACATGGGCGAGAAGCCGTTTGAATGTATGGAGTGTGGAAAGAGGTTCAGTCAAGCTGGAAACCTTGCTAGCCATCACAGGACCCACAGAGGCGAGAAGCCATTTGAATGTAGAGTGTGGAAAGAGGTTCAGTCAAGCTGGGAACCTTGCTAGCCATCACAGAATCCACACAGGCGAGAAGTCATTTAAATGTATGGAGTGTGGAAAGAGGTTCACTGATTCTGGAGGCCTTGCTAAGCATCACACAATCCACACAGGCGAGAAGCCTTTTGAATGTCTGGAGTGTGGAAAGAGGTTCAGTCAAGCTGGGAACCTTGCTAGTCATCACAGAATCCACACAGGCGAGAAGCCGTTTGAATGTATGGAGTGTGGAATGAGGTTCAGTCAAGCTGGAAACCTTGCTAGTCATCACAGAATGCACACAGACGAGAAGCCTTTTGAATGTCTGGAGTGTGGAAAGAGGTTCAGTCAAGCTGGAAACCTTGCTAGGCATCACAGTACTCACATGGATGAGAAGCCATTGGGATGTTAGAATTGAGAAGCCTGTTTCTGTCATTCTGGTTGCCCGTTGTGTCCTGAATAAGGTTCAAGGTACACATTTTAACTTCACAATTTTAAACTTATCAGAACAATAATGGAGGCCTTCAGACAAGATGGAATAGTTGACTGGGCTAAAGACCGGTTAAAAATTTCAGTAAAAACTCCAGCCAACTGGTCTGCGCACTCCCTAATCACCCGACCAGAAATGCCATCAGGTCCTGCAGCTTTCCTTGGGTTCACAGTTCTCAAGATGTTTCTCACTTCCCACGTCTCAACAAGAAGGAAGTGGCTAGACTGTACTGATGGCTGTAATGTAAATACCTCTGTTTTTTCTGTCTCAAATCTAGCAAAAAAATTGTTCAGTTCTTCAGCCAAAGAAGCATTTCCTGCAGAAGGGGCAGCATGATTAGATCTATAACTAGTGATTTGCTGAACCCCTTGCCACATTTGCCTCACATTATTATTACTGTAAAAACAAGCCTCAATCTTCTTATAATCCGCCTTTGGTTTTTTTAATACCTCTTCTCAAATCTGCTCTAGCAACCCTATTATTATTAAAAAAATTATTTTATTATTTTTTAATTGGTTGATTTATTTGATATTTGTTTTTATTTTTATGTAATTGTTGAATACCGCCCGGAGTGTCGTTGGAAAGATGGGTGGTATAGACATAAAGAAGTAAATAAATAAATAAATACAGTATACTGATTATTGATTGCACACATATGAATTGATCTAGTGCAGAGGAAAAGGGCAACCAGAATGATTAGGGGACTGGAACACCTTCCTTGCCATCTGAGGCTGCAACGTCTGGGCCTCTTCACTCTTGAATGACAGTGCCTAAGAGGTGACCTGATTGAAGTTTATAACTTTTATACACAGCTCTAGGCAGTTTATAAAATCATACACAGTGTGGACAAAGTAGATAAGCAAGAACTGTTTTCTTTTTCGCACAACACTCGAACTAGGGGGCACTCCATGAAGCCTTTGGGTGCTGGATCTTTTTCTTATTTTGGGGATGCCTTCTAAGACTTCAGGAACATCCATGTCACTCCCATCCTGTAGGGGTAGTTGTGCGGGTTGTGGTGAGGAGGATGGGAGCAAGGTGGGGATTTGAGGAGTAACGGGTACCTTTTCCACATCATCATTTTGCCTGGACAATGTTAAAAAGCGCTGAAGAACCCCAGTGTAAAGCTTAACTTTCTCATACTCAGACAGGTCTGTTCTTAAGAGAATTTCTCGCAATTCACCATCAAGACGTCTCATGGTTGTACTTCTGATATTTTCTGGTACACCCCTCAGCTCTTCCAGTTGTTTGCTGGGGGCCTTATAAAGCGGTTCAGGCACACGCACACACAGGACATGCCTGGGCAACACACACGTGTGTTACGTAGCACGCCTACAGGCAGGCAGGCAGTCCCTAGACGATCCAATCACACGCCGGTTACATTATAGGGTATTATAACCAAACAGCCCTAAACATGCCTGGACAAGATGCCGGGGTACAGGTGGTTATGAAGTGCCCTCTACTGGTTCACAGGGGGTGGGGTGGGGGTGGGGGGCACCCCCTAGGGGGTCAGAGCTCCCCCAAGATGGAGGAACCTCCGGCCAAAAGTCTGTAAGGGGCGGAATTTCCGGTAAGGGCTGGGGGCGGGGGGGCAGGAGGAGGGGGGCTGGGGGGAATGATTTATGGCTTTGGCAGCGGGTTTGACAGAAGCTACCCGTATAGGCCCTCCAGACCTCCTCTCAAGGAGACAGGAAGCCTGGTCAAGGAGATAGAACTCCTATAGACTATAGCAACTCCCCCTCCCCGACCGGGCAACACTGGTGCTGGACTGAATACCCAGGTGGGCAGAGTTGGGAGAGGGGAACCCCACCTTCCTCTCCCAACCAGGTCTCAGTAATGCATGCCAGGTTGGCACCCTCATCCAGGATGACATCATGAATGAGGGCGATCTTATTTTTTACTGACCTGGCATTCAGCAACAGCACCGTGTGGCCTGTAGTTTCGCTGATAAGGTCACCTGATACCTTCAGGTTGGAAGTGAAACCAGAAGAGGGGATAGATGTAAGATATCTAACCTCTCTTCTCCACTCCCACCCCCATACCTTCCTCTAGCCAGCAAAGGCTCAATGGCTGCCCCCTCCATTGCCCTCCCTCCTTCCTGCTCCATCAGTTCTATTGTGGGTCCTTATCTCTATCTCTGATGGCAAGAAAATGACAAAAAATAAAGTAAAACAAAACAGAACAAGGTAGATGAAAACAAACCACCCACCCATTCAGCTTCAACGTCCCACCACCCTCTCCCCTTCACAGCCACTCTATGTCTTAGCATCAGCTGGATATCAGTTGGGTGCCCAGGGGGTGCCACAGATAACAAAGGTTGGTATCAGCCCGATGCCCCTCCCCCAGCCACACCTCTCTGATGGCAAGCCAGCCAGATTGCCTCTCGTGCCTCTCACTCACGAGGAGACCCAGCAGCAAGCAGGTGGAAATGAAAGGGTGGTGGTTGAAGCAGGGTCCGTTTGGGGCACTACTTGCTGGATGATGGAACTGCAGCACAGGCTTGCAGACAGCTAAAAAAGCTGTAGGGCGGAGTCCCTCTTCTCCAGTCACACCCCTCAATTGGCAAGCAGGCTAGGTTACCTCTCGTGCCTCTCACTCACGAGGAGACCCAGCAGCAAGCAGGTGGAGACAAAGGGGTGGTGGTTGAAGCAGAGTCCATCAAAGAAGCACTTGCAGGATGGTGGACGGAGCTTATCATCCAAAGATCAACATCGGTCCGACCCACTAAAACATCTCAGTCCTATGCCCTTAAGATTGCCACCCCCCGGGAGATGCGTTAAACTTCCACTAGGAAATGTGCCTTCTCAGTTGCTGGTCCCACTCTGTGGAACCATCTGCCGAGCAATATTAGGACTGAGGAATACTTCACCATCTTACATTAGTATTATTAGTAGTATCATTACTTTGAAAGATTGATAGCTTTCATTTTAATTTTGGGTTCCGTTGGTTTATTACTTTTATGTCCATCTTTGGAACTGATGATGATGATCATGATGATGATCATGATGACTATTATTTTTTCGTGCTTTGTATTAAATAATTTTTATATCTGTTAACCTCCTTGAGTTCCTTTTGGGAAAATGTGGTGGGATATAAGTATATTAAATAAATAAATAAATAAATAAATAAATAAATAAATAAATAAAAGATTACTTATAACCTTGTGTTTATATTGTGTTTATATTGTGTCTACGTAGTGATTCTCAACCTGTGGGTCCCCAGATGTTCCTGGACTGCAACTCCCAGAAATCCTGGCCAGCTCATCTAGTGATGAGGACTTCTGAGAGTTGCACTCCAGGAACATCTGGGGACCCACAGGTTGGGAACCACTGGTCTACCATGGGTGATTACAGGAAATTTTAACTCTCTGTTTAACTGCTTGCATTGTCTTCTAGCTTCATTGTTGTCTTTTAATGCTGAGTGTAAGATGTCCCTCAATTCCCTGTTCTCAATACTTGAAGATGTCTTAACTGTCCTGGAGTGTATATTGTCCTTCATTACTGGAAGCCACCTTGGGTCCTTTTCCAAGGAGAAAAGTGCGATAAAAATAAATTGTGTCCTCTTTTAAGGGCAGAGAAGACCCCAAATGATACAAAGCATTCCGGTTTTATACATGTCAGACAAAGCACCATAAACTCCTCCCAAGAGGAGACTCTGGAGAGGAAAAAGGGGGGGGAGATGGAGGTGGTTACAACCCGTCAATCACAGGCAGCGGCCCCTCCCACCTGCTTTTTCCAATCCTCTCCCCCTGCCGACCCCCCCTCCAAATATTCTGACCAACCTAAAAAAAAAGTGGTTTCTCCACCGGTGGGGGGGGGGTCCCCAGAAGATGTTCCTGGACTACAACTCCCAGAAGCCTCCACCCCTCGCGGTGCTGGAAGGGGTTCCTGGGAGTTCCAGTCCAGGAACATTCTGGGGACCCCCAGCGATGGAGAAACCCCTGTTGTTGTTGTTGTTGTAGTAGTAGTTGTTGTTGTTTTAAAGTGTGTGCCCTTGTGAGACAGGGAAGAAAGAGGGGCGGCAGGAAGTTTATTTGGGGAAAATAAGGGCAAGAAGGGAGGGTGAAGAGGAGGTTTACATGTCTCCTATCAAGGTGGCCATGAATGCCTTCGTTATTAATAAGAAGGGCTGAGAGAGGGGGGGGAGAGAGAATTAGAGGCAGAGGGTGGTGGGGCGGATGGGGGGGTATTAAAGGCAGATTCCTCCCCCCCCCCTTTGGATCCTCTTTGGGCAACCCGGGGGTTCCCTTTGGGAAAATGCAGGAGGGAGGGAAGGAAGGAGGAGCCCCTCTACCACCTTCCTAGCTCTACCTCCCCCTCCCGCATCCAGAAACAGGAACCAGGAAGAGGGTGGAGAGGCGCCCTTCCCCTCCCGCCCTCCTTGCCGCCCTCCTCTCTATGGTCTCCGAGGGACCAGTGCGCAAAAGGGGCGGGGCTGGAGCTCCTCCTCTCTGGACTTTTCCCGCGCCAGGGAGGAGGTCCTTTAGAAGGCACCGAAACTGCAGACTGCAAAGTCGGCAGCTTGGAGGCTCGAATCCCGGCAGCGGAGCCAGCTCCCGCTGATAACCCCAGCTCCTGCCAACCTAGCAGTTTGAAAGCATGCAAATGCAAGTAGATAAATAGGTACCGCAGAATTTATTTTGTTTCCCGTGGACCGCCCCCTACTCCTCGCCTGTCCGGCATCTTCCTCCTCCTCCTCGGATTTCCCCTCCTCCTCCTCCTCCTCATCTTCTTCTTCTTCTTCTTCTTCTTCTTCTTCTTCTTCTTCTTCTGCCCCATTTCGGGTGGCGAGCGGGGGGGGGACTTCCCTCTGGAGCCCCTCCTTTCCTTCCCTTCTTCTAAAATCCAGATGTTCCCAAACTTTTTTCTCCTTTGTCCATTTCTTTATTTTGTTTCCTGTGGACCCCCCCCCCACCCGCCTGCCTGCCTAATCCTGAAATTTCCGGAACTTCTTAACTTCAAATGTACTCCTCACTGTCCTGCTCACTTTGATAGGGTTTTTTTTTTTTGTAAAATTGTAAAAAAAGAGAAAGACACACACTATTTTTATTCCTACCTTTGTTGAAAAGACACGAAATGCAAGTAAATATTTGGATTCGGAAGGAAAGCGATCAGACCCTAGTAAAATTCTTACCTAGAATTAATACATAAATACAGGAGTGGTGCCTTGCAAGGCGAACGCCCCATAAAATGAATTTTCCATAAGGCAAACAGATTTTTCCAGGAAGAGGCATGTTTTCCCAGATGACATTTTTGCCTCTGGGATGCCCTGCGAAAAATGCGCAAAAGGGATGCTGCTCCTTGAAAAGCAGCGGTATCATTCAAGGGCGCAGGGAATTCAAAACCCCGCCTGCCTTTCCAGGCCCTGTAGGACCCCGATCCATGGAGGCCATTCCACGTGGGGCGGAAGCCCGGACGGAAACCCCCCGCTGCTCCCCCCCTTTGCCCGGGGCTTCCTCTGCCCCAAAATGCACAGGTAATTCGAGCCAGGCCCCATTGGAATTTGACCTCAGCCACCCAGAAGGGTGGCCACAATGGCTTCGTAAGATCAAAGGCTACATCCTTATGCAAGGTGTAAATGAGGAGGCTAAGAAGTGGGCATTGCTGATTACTGTTCTTGGCATTCCCACCATTTTCTTGCTCGAGAGTTTGCTGGCTTCTAGAGACATTGATATCTATACGTTTGATGAACTGACGCAGGCATTATCTTGCCATCTCGCCCCACAACCAACAAAGAATCATTGCCCTTTTTAAGTTGCTCAGCAAGACCAGCAAATTAATGAGTCAGTAAGTGACTCATTAAGTAAGTGGGGCATAGTGGCTCAGTGGGCTAAGGCTCTGAAAACGGTTGACTCAGCGGTTCGAATCCCAGGTGCCACGCAGTGGAGCAAGCTGCCGCTGTTCACCCCAGCTCCTGCCAACCTAGCAGTTCGAAAGCATGTCAATGCAAGTAGATAAATAGGTACCGCCGTAAAAGGCGGGAAGGTAAAAACAGTGTTTCCTTGCAACCATGCCGGCCACATGGCCATGGACTTGCACAACACTGGCTCTTCCAGCTTGAAAACGGAGATGAGCACCGCCTCTAGAGTCGGACATGACTAGCACGCATGTGTGGGGGAACCTTTACCTTTTTAAGTGACTATATTGCAGCTCCTTGTAAAATTGCAATGCACTGTGGATATCCTAATTCAGAAAAACGCCTCCTTGAAAGATGTCTGTGAAGATTCTCAGTCATCCAGGTGAGTTTATCTGGAAGTTGAGTCATGGCTACTGGACTTCTTTCTGGCCTCCTTGAAAGATTCATTGTGTGTGGGGGGGGTGCGGGACCAATGTCTCAGATATAAGATGCTCACCCAGGATGATGTGTCTATACCAGAGGCTTTGAAACTCACGACAGCCTATGAGAAAAACATTAAAGAACAGAGTTCCCTTCAGGAAGAGAATTCACTGCACCCAACAAGACCTGCATTCCTCAGGAAATCTGGATTGGGGTGGTGGACATGCATCGTACTGCTAGTCACTCCCAAGCTGCATCAGCAACGCCAAGCCAGAGGGTCCGGGACACATCGCGAGGAATCTGTGCCAGCTGTGGAGAGAAGCATGAGCGCCGTGCCTGTCCTTTTCATGAAGTTGTGTGTAGGCGTTGCAGGAGGATGGGCCACATCTCCAGGGTATGTCATTCTAAGTCGACGGGGGGGGGGGCGATTGGGGGCATCAATTCCATGAGGCACGTGAGGAAGAGGAGCTAAATTCCCTGTCTTTTGCATGTGTATTGCAACTGCCACCCCCTGGCCCCAACAAGCTTAGGGTGCTGGTTTAAAATTGAAAGCCCCCCTTGCACCATGGAGCTCGATACTGGCTCCTCATTTTCTATAATTTCTGCTAGAACTATGAGAGAGCTTTGCCCAGATGGGGGGGCCGGCCCTTCGCCAGGCCCCAATGCAGTTGCAGGATCTTCAGAGGAAGGTTATTAAAATCAAGAGAATGGACACCTTTAAGGTCCAGTATAAAGGGTTTGCCAAAAAGCTGGACCTGATAGTGGTGGAAGGCCCCTTTTCTACCTTACTGGGTCTGGTGTGCTTCGGGGTTTCTGGGCTAAATCAGGTTTCATCTTGAGCAGATTTTGAGACCATCTGCCAGGAATTTTCAGCAGTTTTTGATGAGACTTTGGGCTTATATAATGGGCCTCCAATTTCTCTCAGGCTGAACCCTATGGTACAGCCGATACGGATCAAGGCTCGTTTTGACCCATTTGCTTTAAAACCACAAAGAGAAGAGGAGCTGGACCGTTTGGTGACACAGGGTATTTTGGAATCCACAGCTTCAGGGATTTGGGAAACTCTGATTGTAACACCAGTGAAGCTGGAGGGTTCAGTTCGTATTTGCGGAGACTGTAAGTGCACCTTGAATTAGGCCCTACAAGATCATACATACCCAGTTCCAGCAGTGAGTCATTCTAAGTGGGTTCAGGATTCTCACTATGGATATTCAATTCTTCCATGGACTTGACGATCGAAGACAATTGTTCTTTTAACAATTTTTTATTAACTGAATTAACAATAAAAGGATTCTTGCATTCACTCTCCTGCCCAGTCTCTTGAATGTTAAATAAAACAGGGTCAATTTCTAATGTAACATGTGCTTCATGCCCACAAATCACCGGGGTCTCCCATAAGTCCTGAAATGTCCCAGCAGGTGCTCGTGGGAATTCCCCTTCCCAAGACTTCCTGCAGCAGGGGAAGTTCACGATGCTCTCTGAGGGCAAAACCTGCCCTCGCTGGCATTGGGATGTGACCAGTCCATCCTGGCGACCCCACCACCCTCCACTCTTGCGGCTCAACTGCCAAATCCGTCAATTCCCCGTCCGTTTGTACCACTATCCCGCGCATCTCTCTTATTGGTTCCTCCTCCATCCAAAGCTCCTCATCCGATTCGTCTCTCCCACCGATGGACACCCACATTGCTTCAGCCACCTCTTCTGTTTTTAACCCTTGATTCCCAATACCCACGCTCAAACTCTCCTTTCCCCTCTTCGCGTCTTCTTTCCCCGACCTTTCTTCTTCCGATCCCTGCCCTTCCAATATCCTTTGCCTCTCAGACAGCACACCGTCGTTATCATCCTCACAGTCATGTGCTCGCCTCTTTGGCTGTGCTAAAATTTTTGGTAAAATAGATTTAGCACAACCTGACCAACAGTTGCCTGTGGGTGAGACCACGGCAGATGCACAGACCATAGTGACCCACAAGGGAGAGTGTTGCCTCTGGGTTGCTTCAGAACCGGATGTGTCATCTTCTTAAAGGTATACCGGGAGTTACCCTCTTTTTTCAACAATGTCCTGATTGCTGCACCATCGAGAGAGGAGTTCTTCGTGAGACTTTGTCCCATTCTCCAGGAGGCAGGACTCAAAGTGAAACAAGCAAAAATGTTTATTAGGGGCGCCAAGTGTGAACTTTTTAGGTTTTAGAGTGGATGCAAATGGACTGCACCCTACAGAAGACTAGGTACGAGCAATTTGTGAGGCCCCAGAGCCTGAGAACAAGGCCATGTTACAACATTTCCTGCACACAAGGCAGCAGGGGCGGAGCCCTTGCATAGGCTTTTAGATTTAAAAAAGCCCCTTGGGTTTGGGGGCCACATCAAGCCAAAGCTTTTTGGGCTGTTAAGGAATTATTAGTTTCAAATTCCGTTTTGGCCCACTTTGATGAAAAACTGCCAGTTATGTTGGCATGCAATGCTGCTCCTTATGGGGTAGGTGCAGTGCTGGGTCATAAACTTCCAGGTGGGAGGGAAGTCCCCATCATCTGCAGAACAAAATTACTCACAGACTGACAAAGAAGGGCTGGCTATTGTGAAGGGAGTGAACAAATTTCATGATTTCTTGTATGGGAGGCCCTTCACAATAGTTACAGACCGTACACCCTTGCTTGGACCAGCTGAGCCCGACCCCTCAGATATTTTCCCCACGGGTCTCATGTTGGTCATTTTTTAAAAAGCTGGCTACCCGTATTTGCTCCAAAATTGGCCAGGCAAAGTGATGGGCCATGCCAATGCCCTTAGAGGATTGCCCTTGCCAGAATGCGGTCCTGCCCCTGCCCCTGCCCGTCAGATCTTGCAGTTGGGAGATTTACCTGATCAGCCACTGCATGTTAGGGACAATGTGGCAACAACCGCGAAGGATCGGGTGCTTGCCCGAATGTTGGATTGGGTGGGAAGGGGTGGCCGAGGAAGCTGGGTTCTGAATTTGTAAGCTTTATAGCTCAGAAAGATGTACTGTCTACCCAACGAGGGTGTATATTGTAGCTAGGCCAAGTTGGGGTCCCTCCACACTTACATAAAAAGATTTTGGAGGAGCTACACGTATCCCATCTCTGGATTTTTTCCCTTGAAGTGTTTTTTTCTGTTAAACAAACTGCTTGTTATACAAAGGTCCATTGTATCAGTAATTCAGTTGCAATATATACAAAGCATCCAACACAGAATTACATCAGCAAGAGAGTTTAACATGGCAATAGATAAAGTGATCTGAATTACACTGAGCCTCATGGCGCAGTGGTTAAATGCCTGTACTGCAGGTAAAACTGTGCCCACGACCTGGGGTTCAATCCCAGGTAGCAGGCTCAAGGTTCACTCAGGCTTCCCTCCTTAGGAGTCAGTAAAATGAGTACCCAGCTTGCTGGGAAGGGGGGGCAATGTGTAGCCTGCACACTGCAATTAATATTGTAAACTGCCCAGAGACTATTTAAAGTGGTATGGGGCAGTATATAAGCAGAACACTTTGCTTTTGCTTTTACAGCAGATAAACCTCATTGGTAACATCTCCCTTATATACAACTCTCTTGCAAAAACTACCAAACACATTATATCATTGGACATTACATCAGGTTATACAAGCAGATACCAGTTGTACGACATTATATCATTATACATGACATTTTATCAGATCAATTCACATGTGTCCAATCAATAATCAGTATATATTTTATATATAAGGTACAAAATGTTTTGTTTTTCTTTGATTTTGCCCAGTGTATACCAGGTGTCCAGAATCTGTATTCAGTTACCTGGGAGAGTTAGTCCCTGGCATTCAGCCAATTTAAAATATTACATTTTAACATATACATACATTATATGAAATCCTAAAAGGGGTTGTCGAACAAGGATTGTGTGATTACTGAAGTTATTACCACACTCTATGATTTTTCAAAAGATATCGGAATGAGTGGGTCTTAAGAGGGGTAGAAAGGGCAACCAGAATGACAGAAACAGGATCCTCAGTTACGACATTCAAACGGCTTCTCGCCTGTGTGGATTCTGTGATGCCTAGCAAGGTGTGCACCTCGACTGAACCTCTTTCCACACTCCAGACATTCAAATGGCTTTTCTCCTGTGTGGGTTCTATGATGACTAGCAAGGTTTCCAGCTTCACTGAACCTCTTTCCACACTCCAGACATTCAAATGGCTTCTCGCCTGTGTGGGTCTTGTGATGCTCAGCAAGGCTTCCAGAATGACTAAACCTCTTTCCACACTCCAGACATTCAAATGGCTTCTTACCTGTGTGAGTCCTGTGATGCCTAGCAAGGTTTCCAGCATGACTGAACCTCTTTCCACACTCCAGGCATTCAAATGGCTTCTCGCCTGTGTGGATTCTGTGATGCTCAGCAAGGCTTCCAGAATAACTAAACCTCTTTCCACACTCCAGGCATTCAAATGGCTTCTCACCTGTGTGGGTCTTGTGATGCTCAGCAAGGCTTCCAGAATGACTAAACCTCTTTCCACACTCTAGACATTCAAATGGCTTCTCGCCTGTGTGGGTTCTGTGATGCTCAGCAAGGCTTCCAGAATGACTAAACCTCTTTCCACACTCTAGACATTCAAATGGCTTCTCGCCTGTGTGGGTCTTGTGATGCTCAGCAAGGCTTCCAGAATGACTAAACCTCTTTCCACACTCTAGACATTCAAATGGCTTCTCGCCTGTGTGGGTTCTGTGATGCTCAGCAAGGTTTCCAGAATGACTAAACCTCTTTCCACACTCTAGACATTCAAATGGCTTCTCGCCGGTGTGGGTTCTGTGATGGCTAGCAAGGCTTCCAGAATGACTGAACCTCTTTCCACACTCCAGACATTCAAATGGCTTCTCGCCTGTGTGGGTCCTGTGATGCTTAGCAAGGCTTCCAGAATCACTGAACCTCTTTCCACACTCCAGACATTCAAATGGCTTCTCGCCTGTGTGGGTCCTGTGATGGCTAGTAAGGCTTCCAGCTCGACTGAACCTCTTTCCACACTCCAGACATTCAAATGGCTTCTCGCCTGTGTGGGTCTTGTGATGCTCAGCAAGGCTTCCAGAATGACTAAACCTCTTTCCACACTCCAGACATTCAAATGGCTTCTTACCTGTGTGAGTCCTGTGATGCCTAGCAAGGTTTCCAGCATGACTGAACCTCTTTCCACACTCCAGGCATTCAAATGGCTTCTCGCCTGTGTGGATTCTGTGATGCTCAGCAAGGCTGTCAGATCGACTGAACCTCTTTCCACACTCCAGGCATTCAAATGGCTTCTCGCCTGTGTGGATTCTGTGATGCTCTGCAAGGCTGTCAGATCGACTGAAACTCTTTCCACACTCCAGGCATTCAAACGGCTTCTCACCTGTGTGGGTCCTGTGATGGCTAGCAAGGTGTTCACCTCGACTGAACCTCTTTCCACACTCTAGACATTCAAATGGCTTCTCGCCGGTGTGGGTCCTGTGATGGCTAGCAAGGTTTCGAGCCTGACTGAACCTCTTTCCACACTCCAGGCATTCAAATGGCTTCTCACCCATGTGGATTCTGTGATGCTTCGCAAGGTTTCCAGATTCACTGAACGTCTTTCCACACTCCAGACATTCAAATGGCTTCTCGCCTGTGTGCGTCTTGTGATGCTTAGCAAGGTTTCCAGATTTACTGAACCTCTTTCCACACTCCAGACATTCAAATGGCTTCTCGCCGGTGTGGGTCCTGTGATGGCTAGCAAGGTTTCGAGCTTGACTGAACCTCTTTCCACACTCCAGGCATTCAAATGCCTTCTCCCGTTGGTGAATATTCCTATGGGGACTATTTGTTGATGTGCTAGTAAAATATTCTTCACACTTGCCATGCTCATTCCTTTTCTCTGGTTTTGATGTTTTCGGGAGCTCTTGGTCTTCCTCCTGACAAGAACTAGATTTGTCCATCTTTAGATCTATTTGTTTTCCTTCTAACCTTCTTCCTTCGGGTTTGATTCTCAACACCCTCTTTTGCACCTGAATATTCAACCTCTTCCTCTGACGCTTGGAGTCCTCCTCTTTTATTTCTTCTCTACAGTATATATCTGCAAAATATAAATGACCACAAACAACAGAGTTTTAAATCAAATAACAAACCCACTGCCATGGAGGAGGCAGGAGAATGAGAGGGAGCTTCAGGATTCCTGGTCTATGGAACTCCCTGCCAGGAGAAGTGGTGACAGCTGTCAGCCTTGACCGCTTTAACAAAGGATTGGACGAGTTAATGGAGAAAAAGGGGATGAATGGCTATCAATATGGATGTCTAAGGACAACCTCTGAGATGGAGAGAGAGGCAGGAACTTTCTCGATGCCATTGGCAGGGAATTGTAAGCAGGGGAGGACATCTGCTTGGGAATACCCTGAAGCCAATGGTGAGCCACCGCTGTGTGAGACAGAACGCTGGACTGGGTGGGCTCTGATGGCCTCTTCTAGCAAGGCTGCTCTTCTGTTCTTTTGCTCTTAACATCAGGAGTACAAAACCCAAAATCTATCAGGGCAGTAGAGGCCAGTGGGAAGGCTCCACCTTTGCCTGACTATAGAGTCCCCTTCCTTCATTTAGAGTCTGTGGCTGGAGAGCCAAAGTTTGAGCATGCCTGATATAGAGTCCAGGCCTGTGGCTGTCTTGGAGGGGGGGCTGTTGTCAATATTTCCATTTTTCTTTCACTGCTTATATGGCGAGGTGGGTGAGGGGTTTTAACTCCTGTAAATGACCCAGAGGAGTCGTAGTATATAGATGCATTGAAATCCATCAGTAAAGAAATAAAAGCATTATTGAGGAGGCATGCTTGGGGGGGGAGCTTCTTTCGAGGGGGGGCTACCGTCAGGGCAACCAAAACTACCCTTCTTCCTCTTTAAGCAGGAGTCAAAGGGAACCCTTACCTGGACGGACCTCTTTCCCAGAACCCCAAAGGGATCCCCTCAGACAGGGATCCCCGTTCTGGATTCAGTAGATTCCCTTCGCTGTGGGGGGAAATGTGGAATCACCTCCTCAAGGGATCCTGGCCACTGAAAAGGCAAAATCAAAGTAATAACGGGAAGCCCAGGCTGGGATTTTTAACAGGAAGAGGAGGAGGAGGATTCGTTTTTTGTGTGGGTGGGTGGGGGGAGAATTTCCTTCTCTCTCTCTGTCCTCTCCCCCCCCAATCCCTTCTCCTGGTCTTTTTCCTTAATGAACTTTGTTTTCTTTTCTTATGGGGGGTCCAGGGAGGCACCCCCTCCTCCTTCCACAACCCCCCTTCTAAAGACCCCCCCTCCATGGCACAAGCCCCCCTCCTTGCTTTTCCTTTTCTGGCAGAGCAGCAGAGAGGAAGGAGCTGGTCAGAGGAGCACACGGCCAAAGGGCAGAGCTAACTTCTTCTTTTTGCAGGAGCAAGGGGCGGAGTTTTAGCTTTAAATAGCTGTTACCAGCAGTCTCTCAGTCCTTTTCTGGCAGAGCAACAGAGAGGAAGGAGCTGGTCAGAGGAGCACACGGCCAAAGGGCAGAGCTAACTTCTTCTTTTTGCAGGAGCAAGGGGCGGAGTTTTAGCTTTAAATAGCTGCTACCAGCAGTCTCTCAGTCCTTTTCTGGCAGAGCAGCAGAGAGGAAGGAGCTGGTCAGAGGAGCACACGGCCAAAGGGCAGAGCTAACTTCTTCTTTTTGCAGGAGCAAGGGGCGGAGTTTTAGCTTTAAATAGCTGCTACCAGCAGTCTCTCAGTCCTTTTCTGGCAGAGCAGCAGAGAGGAAGGAGCTGGTCAGAGGAGCACACGGCCAAAGGGCAGAGCTAACTTCTTCTTTTTGCAGGAGCAAGGGGCGGAGTTTTAGCTTTAAATAGCTGCTACCAGCAGTCTCTCAGTCCTTTTCTGGCAGAGCAGCAGAGAGGAAGGAGCTGGTCAGAGGAGCACACGGCCAAAGGGCAGAGCTAACTTCTTCTTTTTGCAGGAGCAAGGGGCGGAGTTTTAGCTTTAAATAGCTGCTACCAGCAGTCTCTCAGTCCTTTTCTGGCAGAGCAGCAGAGAGGAAGGAGCTGGTCAGAGGAGCACACGGCCAAAGGGCAGAGCTAACTTCTTCTTTTTGCAGGAGCAAGGGGCGGAGTTTTAGCTTTAAATAGCTGCTACCCTCAGTCTCTCAGTCCTTTTCTGGCAGAGCAGCAGAGAGGAAGGAGCTGGTCAGAGGAGCACACGGCCAAAGGGCAGAGCTAACTTCTTCTTTTTGCAGGAGCAAGGGGCGGAGTTTTAGCTTTAAATAGCTGCTACCAGCAGTCTCTCAGTCCTTTTCTGGCAGAGCAGCAGAGAGGAAGGAGCTGGTCAGAGGAGCACACGGCCAAAGGGCAGAGCTAACTTCTTCTTTTTGCAGGAGCAAGGGGCGGAGTTTTAGCTTTAAATAGCTGCTACCAGCAGTCTCTCAGTCCTTTTCTGGCAGAGCAGCAGAGAGGAAGGAGCTGGTCAGAGGAGCACACGGCCAAAGGGCAGAGCTAACTTCTTCTTTTTGCAGGAGCAAGGGGCGGAGTTTTAGCTTTAAATAGCTGCTACTAAAATAAAATAAAATCTGGGTTTAATTGAGTTCCCAAGCCAAGCAACTCCTCAGGAGGTCCTACACTTCCTGACGTGCTTGCAGTTGGAGTAGAGGTGCTTTAGCGGCCCCTACACTGTTAGATTTTGACTAAACAATAAAAGAAGTAAAGAGTCTTACTAGAAACTGGGTTTCTCGACTTGCTGAATGACTGTGCCTTAGAGCAACTTGTCATGGAGCCCACCCGAGAACAGGCAACTCTAGATCTAATATTGTGTGATACTCAGGACCTCGTCAGGGATGTGAATGTCACTGAGCCTCTGGGGAACAGTGACCATGCTGCAATTACCTTTGCCATGCATGTCGGAGGAAGAGTGTCAACCAAATCAGACATAAAAACCCTTGATTTTCGAAGGGCAAACTTCCCTCAGATGAGGAAACTAGTTAGAGAGAAACTGAAGGGGAGGGTTAGAAGAATCCAATCTCTTCAGAGTGCATGGAGCCTGTTTAAAACAACAATAATAGAGGCCCAGCACAAGTGCATACCACAAAGAAAGAAGAGCTCATTTAAGTCCAAGAGGACACCGGCATGGTTAACGAGTGGAGTTAGAGAGGCTCTAAAGCACAAGGAGAGGTCCTTCTGTAAATGGAAATCCTCCCCAAACGAGGAAAATAAAAAGGAACACAAACTCTGGCAAAAGAAATGTAAAAAGATGATAAGGGAGGCAAAGAAAGACTTTGAGGAACACATGGCTAGCAATATAAAGGGTAATAATAAAAGCTTCTTTAAATATGTTAGAAGTAGAAAACCTGCCAGAGAACCAATTGGGCCTCTGGATGGTGAGGGAGGAAAAGGGGAGGTTAAGGAGGACTTGGACATTGCAGAGAAATTGAACGAGTTCTTTGCGTCTGTCTTCACGACAGAGGACCTTGAGCGGATTCCGCTGCCTGAGCCGCCCCTCTTGACTAAAGAATTAAATCAAATACAGGTTAAAAGAGAGGAGGTTTTAGGACTAATTGAAAAATTGAGCATTAACAAGTCACCGGGCCCAGATGGCATCCACCCAAGGGTTATTAGGGAACTGAGAAATGAAATTGCAGATCTCTTAACGGTTATATGCAACTTGTCTCTTAAAACGGCCACAGTGCCGGAGGACTGGAGGATAGCAGATGTCACACCAATTTTTTAAAAAGGAAGGAGGGGGGACCCGGGAAACTACAGGCCGGTTAGCCTTACATCTGTCCCAGGGAAGATGGTGGAAGGCCTCATCCAAGAGAAAATCTTAAAACACATAAAAGAACAAACCTTGCTGAGAGAAAATCAGCATGGCTTCTGTAAGGGTAAATCTTGTCTTACAAACCTTTTAGAATTTTTTGAAAAGGTCAACAGGCACGTGGATTTGGGTGAACCGGTGGATATAGTCTATCTGGATTTTCAAAAGGCTTTTGACACAGTCCCTCAACAAAGGCTGCTGAGAAAATTGCATAGTCAGGGGATAAGAGGGCAGGTCCTCTTATGGATTGAGAACTGGTTGAGATCCCGGAAACAAAGAGTAGGTGTCAATGGGAAATTTTCACAATGGAGAGAAGTGAAAAGCGGTGTGCCCCAGGGCTCGGTCCTGGGACCGATGCTTTTCAATCTGTTCATAAATGACCTGGAGACAGGGATAAACAGTGAGGTGGCCAAGTTTGCAGATGACACAAAACTTTTCCGTGTGGTAAAAACCAGAGAAGATTGTGAAGAGCTCCAGAAGGATCTCTCCAAACTGGGGGAGTGGGCTGAGAAATGGCAAATGCGTTTTAATGTAACCAAATGTAAAGTAATGCATATTGGGGCAAAAAATCCAAACTTCATCTATCAACTCATGGGCTCTGAGTTATCCGTGACGGATCAGGAAAGAGATCTTGGTGTGTTGGTGGACAGCTCCATGAAGGTGTCTCCCCAATGTGTGTCAGCAGTGAAGAAGGCCAATTCCATGCTAGGGATTATCAAAAAGGGGATTGAAAATAAAACAGCCAACATTATAATGCCGTTATACAAAACAATAGTAAGGCCCCACCTGGAGTACTGTGTACAATTCTGGTCACCGCATCTCAAGAAAGACATAGTGGAACTGGAAAAGGTGCAGAAGAGAGCGACTAAAATGATTACTGGGCTGGGGCACCTCCCTTATGAAGAAAGGCTAAAACAACTGGGCCTCTTTAGTCTGGAAAAAAGGCGCTTGAGGGGGGATATGATTGAGACATACAAAATAATGCAGGGTATGAGTAAAGTGGATAGAGGGAAGCTCTTCTCCCTCTCACAAAATACCAGAGCTAGGGGACATACACTCAAATTGAGTGCTGGGAGAGTAAGAACTGACAAAAGAAAATATTTTTTCACCCAGCGCGTTGTTAGTCTGTGGAACTCCCTGCCATAGGATGTGGTGATGGCATCTGGCCTGGATGCCTTCAAAAGGGGATTGGACAGATTCCTAGAGGAAAAGTCCATCACGGGTTACAAACCATGATGGAGATGTGTAATCTCTAGGCTTTAAACCAGGGTAGTTCAAGGGCCAGATGCAGGGGAGTGGTATCAGGAGACAGAGATCTAGTCTCATGCGCTCCCAAACGCATCTGGTGGGGCCGCTGTGAGATACAGGAAGCTGGACTAGATGGGCCTTTGGCCTGATCCAGCATGGCTCTTCTTATGTTCTTATGTTATGTTCTTATGTTCCTCCCCCTCCCTCTTCTTCGCGTTTTGTCCCTCCCTCCTTTTTTGTCCGTCCCTAAAAGCTGCTTTGTCCGCCCGTTTTTCCTTGCGGGGGGTGGTGGAGAGATATATATAGGGAAGGAGGGTTTTTTTCTTTGGCCTGGATCTGCTCCCCCTTCATTCCTTTCCCTCCCCCTCCCTCCAAATTAAAATGGGGGGGGGAGAGAAAAGGGAAGGAGGAGGTAGGAGGTTGGGGGGGTCTCTTGGGGGGGGAGGGAAATTTAACGCCTCCTTCTCGCTCCGGACCCCCAAAGGAGTTTAGGTTCCCCCCGCTTCCTGGGACCCCCGACCCCCATCACGGATTTCATCAGCAAAGCCCCTCCCTCCTCCTCCTCTTCTCCCCCCCTCCAGAAGGGACGCCCAGGAGGGTCTTTACTTCTTGCCCCCCCATTCCCCTCCAGCCTCCCCCTCCTCCCCCCAATACCATTGCAACCCCCCCAAGACTGCCCAACCCACCTCCTCCTCCTCCTCTTCCTCCTCCTACCCCTCCTTCTTCTTGGGGGGCGGGGTCTCTTTTCCTCTCCAGAAATCCTGGCGCAGAGCTGCCCCCCCTCCACCTCCCCCTTTCCCTGGCCGCTCTAGGAAGACGGGATTTGCTGCTCTCTCTCCCCTCCCCTCTCCCCCCCCCCACTTGGAGGACTGAATCCCTCCTCCCCTCCCCCTGCACTCTTCTCTCTCTCTCTGGTGCCAGGCAGGCCCAAACTCTCCCGGCCCTCTTTGATGTTTTGTGGACCACAACTCCCAGGATTCCAAGCCTGGGTCTCCAATGGCAAAGGACTGTGGGAGTTGCGGTCCAAATACATCTGGAGGGCGGGGAGTTTGGATGTGCCTGCAATTCTTCCCTCCTCCCCCCAGAGCCCCATGGAGGAGGAGGAGGAGGAGGAGGAGGAGGAAGGCGCTGGAGGCTTCCCTTGTTGGGTCCTCTTCCGCCTCTTATTATTTTATTCCTCCCCACCACCACCACCACCCCGGGCCAGGTGCCTCTGCATTGCCGGGCATGTCGAAAGTTCGGCCCTCCAGATGTTTTGGACTGCAATTCCCACAGTCCCTTGCCATGGGCAATACAAGGCTTGGAATTCTCCAATGGCAAAACCCCGCCTCCCCCCAACACAGAGAGAAGTGGCTTCAGAGGGAAGGAGAACCTCAAAGGGATTTTGAATGAAGGGAGAAGGTGCAATTTGGGGGAGAGAGACCGGGCCAGGTCTATGCATTGGCCAAGGAGGCCAAAGCCTAGGGAGCCTCTCAATCTATGGGGTGGGTGGGTGGGTAGGTGGGTGGTGTCCACCGCCTTTCCCCACCAGCCAGAAGTCTCTTAGGTACCTGTGAAAGGGATCTGGGAGTCTTGGTGGACCACAAATCGGACAGGAGTCAGCAGTGGGATGCGGCAGCCAGGAAAGCCAATGTGATTCTTGGTTGAATCAACAGAACCATAGTGTCTAGATCAAGGGAAGTGATCGTGCCACTCTATTCTGCTGTGGTCAGACCCCACCTGGAGTCCTGTGTCCAGTTCTGTGCGCCTCAGCTTAAAAAAGATGTTGACAACCTCGAGCGGGTGCAGAGGAGGGCGACCAGGATGGTTGAGGGTCTGGAGGAAAGGTCTTATGAGGAACGGCTTAGGGAACTGGGAATGTTTAGCCTTTCAAAAAGAAGACTGAGAGGGGATATGATAGCTATGTTTAAATATTTGAAAGGATGTCATATTGAAGAGGGAACAGGTTTGTTTTCCATGGCTTCAGAGACCAGGACTCGGGGCAATGGTCTCAAACTACAGGCATAGAGATTCCATTTAAACGTTAGATGCCATCCAGCCTCTGCCCCACTTCCCATCCCCAGGGGGACCCTGCCCCCCCTAATTCCTGCCCCCCAATCTTGCCTTCTCCTCCTCTTGCCAAGGGGAGGGGGCCTCTCTCCCAGGGTGCCCTTTCTTCCACTCCCCCTTCCGGGAAATCCTTGGGACGGAGAGGGGGACTCTGGGGTTGACGGAGGGGGGGCTCCTCTCCTCCTGCCCCTCCCCTTCCCTCCCTCCCCAAATGACCCCCCCACCGCCGCGGCTCCTTTTCCAGAGGGAGGGGGATCTTTGAGGCTTCCTTTCCGTTCTTTATCCCAAGGGTTGCATGCATGTGATTCGGGGGGAGGCTTCCTCTTCCTCCTCCAATGCAGCCCCCCTCCCTCCCAGCCCCCCACCCCATTGCACACCCACCTCCTGCTCCTCCTGGAGACTCTTTTCCTCTCCTTCCCGGGCAACAACCCTTCCAGCCTTTGCTTCTATTTTTTTGGGGGGGGGGGACAGAGAAAAGAGCCTCCCCTCCCATTTCCTGCCGCTCTAGGGAGGCGGACTCGCTGCTCTCCTGCTTTGGAGGACCGATCCCCAGCCTCCCCTCCCCCACCTCCATGCCAGCAAATGGGGGGAGTCGGATCAGGAGACTGGGGGGACGAGTCTCCCAGAGGGAGTGAGATCCGGGAAGGTGGACTCTTTGGGCGCTTCTTGGCCTGGCCCAGCGTGGATGGCTCTTCTTCTTCTTCTTCTCAGGTTCTTCTGAGGGGTCTCCCTTGGTGGGTGTCTTCCTGCCACCTCCGCTTTCAGAGACCAGCCACAGGCCAAGAGGGTCCCGGAGTTGTCTCCTGTCTCTCTCTCCCTCTGAGCCAGCCTGGCTGATCTCCCTCCGGCACCGCAGCAGCTCAAAAGCATCGGTTCTGCAGTGATCAGGTGGTTGGAGAGAAGAGTCAGGGAAGCCATTCATGTGATCATTGAGACCCCCTCCCTCAACAGAGGTGGCGGCCTCAGGCATAGTCTATCTGTTACTTATCAGGGTGTGCTTTCTACAGTACAGTGGAACCTTGATTTATGTCATTAATCCATTCCAGAGGTCTAGACATAAGTCAAACATGCCTTAAGTCAAGCGAACTTTTCCCATAGAAAGTAATGGGAAAGTGGATTAATCCGTTCCAGACGATGAAAAAGACACCCCCCCCCAAAAAAAACCCAGCAATTTAACACAAATTTGACTGGGATAGGAGATTCCTTCTGGGGATGTAAATGAAATGTCTCTTCAAAGAGAGGAGGAGGCAGTGGAATTATAGTCCACAAGTTATACGCCTCCACTTTTTAATGTTCATAGCAACAATGTCTAACATTTAAGTTTTACTGATTTTTAAACTGACTTTCCAAGTTCTGAACAACTCTATGCTTACCATTAGAGTCCCACAACTTTACAGCTCCCCAACTAAAATGCTTCCATTGTGCACCAGACTTCTGCAGCCAGATTTTTTACAAGACTGAGCCGTTTGTCTAACCAGCGAGGCCAGCCCGGAGCTCCAGGTCCTTCTTTTCCTCCGGCGGCAGCAGTGGCTTTCGCAAGACCGAGGACCAGCTCCAGGTGCTCAGAGCTGGCCTCGCCGAAGCCGCCGCTGCCGAAGGAGAGGAAGAAGGCAGGAGCAGTTTGGAGGCGGCAGCCGCGATGCTGGGTCATGGCTGCCACCTGATTCCGGGGCCTTGCACCGGGGCTCCGAGCTATAAGTCGGAGCCCGTGATTCAAGTCAAACAGGCCCCTTCTTGCTGCAAGTCAAATATGCTGGAAGTCAAGCAGCATGTAAGTCAAGGTTCCACTGTACCCAGAAAAATTAAAAATCCTTCACCCTAATGACCCATACTTTATAGCAGGCCTGCCCAAAGTCCGGCCCAGGGGCCAAATCCGGCCCGCCAGGCCATTCTGAGTGGCCCGCGGCTGGCTGGCCCACCCCTCCCTCCCTCTCCTTCACCCCATGTTTTTTTAAAAGAAAGTGGGTGGGGCTTGCAGTTGGGTGGCAGGGTTGGGGAGCAACCGGCCCCTGACACATTCTCAGCCACCAAATCTGGCCCTCCTTACAAAAAGTCTGGGCACCCCTGCTTTATAGGTTTCAGCACCTTAGGCCATTGTTCACCTTAAGGCTATGAATACTATTGTCTCGCTAACGAGCCTATTCAGGCCAGGGTGACAAGAGATCAAAGCTGACTATATGATGGAGGACTTGCACTAGCTGTATTCAAACTGATGAAGCTGTTTGGATGATCAGCGAAATGTTTTTATTCCTCAACAAAAAAAGAACTCCAGTAGCCATCACTCCACTTCCAGATAAGCCCAGGGTCGTTATCCCACAAGACAGGAGGGTAGTCTTCTGTTTCCCTCCCCCTCACTGGTGACCTCATACAACAGGAACTGGAAATTAAGACAATCAATCCAGTCCTCCCAGTTCTGCTGCAAAGTGTCAAACTCAGGAATGCTGGGCGGGGGGTGCGGCAGCATTAGAGCCCTTGAAGACGGCTGCAATTGTGGGTGGAGTGTGGCCGGCGAGCTGGTGTCAGGGTCTTCGGTGTCCAGGATGGCAATAACTTAGCTGTGTTTCTGTCAAGTGATGGAACCAGATTGCTGGCACTCAACCCTGTCCTGGGTTCGGACTTAAAATCTGCTCCCTCCCTCCCTTTTCCTGGGGGGGGGGGTTAGAGAAAGGGAAGGAAGAAGAGGAGGGGTTTTTTTGCCTGGATCGCCCCAATTATGCCCCAAAGGAGGAGGGCCAGTTTTCCCCCTCTCCTTCCCCTCCCTCCTCCTTCCAAATTAAAGGGAGGGGAGAGAAAAGGGAAGGAGGGAGATTTCCCCCTTTGCATCTCCAACGCCCCTCACTTGCAACCTCTCCCCCCTTGCACCCACCCATAGCATTGCCCCCCCAGTTGAGCAACACAACTCTTTCACCTCCTCCTAGCAACCATAGAGAGCCTTATTTCATGGGGGGGGGAGGCCTCCCTTCTTTCCTGCCACTCTAAGAAGCAGAACTCGAGGAATCCGAATGCATCTCACCCACGCCCTTCTCTGCCTCCCTTCTGGCCCGGCAAGGGAATGGGAGGGGTAAGTAAAGGTCCCCCCTCCCGCGCCACACATGTGTTGTGCAAGTCCGAGGCCACGTGGCCTGGCCTGGCTGCAAGGAAACACTGTTTTACCTTCCTGCTTTCAATTGCTGCTACACATCTACAATTGAAAACACTTCATCAAGTGTTGGTCTGCTACATAAAACAATACATAAGAACATAAGAAGAGCCTTTGCTGGATCAGGCCGAAGGCCCATCTAGTCCAGCTTCCTGTATCTCACAGTGACCCCACCAGATGCGTTTGGGAGCGCATGAGACTAGATATCTGTCTCCTGATTCCACTCCCCTGCATCTGGCCCTTGAAGTACCCTGGTTTTAAGCCTGGAGGTTACACATCTCCATCATGGTTTGTAACCTGTGATGGACTTTTCCTCCAGGAATCTGTCCAATCCCCTTTTGAAGGCATCCAAGCCAGATGCCATCACCACATCCTGTGGCAGGGAGTTCCATAGACTTAACAAGGTGCTGGGTGAAAAAATATTTTGTTTTGTCTGTTCTTACTTTCCCAGCCCTCACTCACCTCCAATTAATGGCATCCTTCCTGTCCCCCACCTCCTGAATGGCTTTCGCCTTGGCTCCAGGCAGGGTTGGCTCCCTGTTGGAAGCCGGAGGGCCGGGAGAGGCTCTGGCCTCTGTGGGGCTTGTGGGGGGGGGGCACAGGGCAGCCACGGTCTCTCCAGAAGCCAGAATCCCCCAGCCTTGATTTGTTATTTGGGCCCGGCCTCTAGCCTCTGTGAGGTTTGGGGGTGGCAACCCGGGCCTCCCCAGGCCCCAAAAATAAATTAAGCCTTGGGATTCAGGCTTCTGGAGAGGCCGTGGCTGCCTGTCAACCCCCCCCCCCCACAAGCCCCACTGAGGCCGGAGCCTGGCAACCCTGGCCTCAGCGGGCCTCAAAATAAATTACAGCTGGGGATTCCAGCCTCTGGAGAGGCTGCGGCACCCCCACCCCCCAACACCAACAGAGACCATCATTAAAAAATTAAGTGGAGTTTCTGTTTGGGGGAGGATTTATTCAAGCATGGGAAGGGAGGGGGAGGGAGGGGGCAGGCCAGCCATCAAAATGCCCTGGCAGGCCGGAAATGGCCCGCAGGCCGGACTTTGGACATGGCTGCCATAGAACAATTTCCCAGGTTGCAGGCAGAGGCAGGATGTCTCTCAATGCCATTTGGGGGGAATTGTAAGCAGGTGAAGACATCTGCTTGGGAATACCCTGAAGCAAATGGTTAGCCCCCGCTGTGTGATACAGAGTCCTGGACTGGAAGGGCTGTGGCCTTATTGCAGCAAGGCTGTTCTGTTCTTAATACGTGAAAGCAGGTACAGTGGTACCTTGTATAAAGGAATTAATTCGTTCCAAATGAAATTATGTTAAGCAAATTTTCCTTTATACAAATTCCCATAGGAATGCATTGAAAATGGAGTAATCCCATTTTTATGTTGTATGGATTTTCCCCATAGGCGATTATGTTAAGCAAATTTCCCCTATCTCTGGAATTTTTTATGTTGTACAAATTTTATGTTATACAAGCTGTTTGTTATACAAGGGTCCACTGTATTTTTATGACTCCTAGATACGTGAGGCCCAAACCACTACTAAGCAGGGTTGAGCCACCCTGAGTCTCTTTTAAGGAGAAAAGCAGGGTAGCAATATTTGAAATAAATAGTTTGGGGGGGAATAAACTGTAGGAGGCTGTGGAACAATTTGCATCCGTTTCTTACCCTGGACCTCACAAGACTTTTCCCAGCATGGAAGAGAACCATTTCCTCACAGATTGCCACAGGAGAAGTCTGATAAATCCCCTGGTTTTCCTCAGAATATTCACTGCTGCCACCATGGGCCTCCTCACTGAGGCGGGTGGAGGTGGGTCAAAACTGGAGCTGTGTCTCATTCTCCTGCCTCCTCCATGGCAGTGGAGGAGGCAGGATTGATTTAAAATTCTGTTTTTGATTTAAAATTCTGTTGTTTTTTTGTGATCACTTATATTTTCCAGGTAAGATGTTGTAGATAAGCAATGAAAGAGGAGGACACCAAGAGTGAGAGGAAGAGCTTGAATATTCAGATGCAAAAGAGGGTGCTGAGAATCAAACCCGAAGGAAGAAGCTTAGAAGGAAAACAGATAGATGTAAAGATGGACAAATCTATTCCTTGTCAGGAGGAAGACCAAGCGCTTCTGAAAACATCCAAAGGAGAGGAAAGGAATGAGCATACCAACTGGGGAAAATCTTTTACTAGCACCTCCACAATTTGTTCCCTTTCAAAAATTTACAGGAAGGGGCATGCAGGAGAGAAGCCATTGACATACCTGGAGTGTGGAAAGAGGTTCACTAATTCTGGAAAATTTGCTCGCCATCACAGGACCCACACAGGCGAGAAGCCATTTGAAAGTCAGGACTGAGGGGCCAGTTTCTATCATTCTGGTTGCCTTTCTTCACATCTTAGGACACGCTTTGTATATATTGCAATTAGGGACCCGCGATAATTGAAGATCTGCGATATGCGGGTGCAGGTGGAGTCGGGCCTGGGAGGCCTCGCTGGGGGCTCTTGTACTTAGCCGTGGTCTGGCGCTGCCCCGCGTGGGCTGCGAGGGCCTTCTTGGAGGATCCAAAAGGGCTTCCCTCATTAAATGTCTCTACAGAACAGGAAGTGACCTCGGGATGACTTGAAAGCACTTTTTGTTGGGATATATTGATGGATCGTTGGTAGATTGGTGTATTATTTGGGTATTATGGGCTGCTGTCTGATTAAAGGAGGAGTCGTAGACACAACAGGTATAAGGTAAACGGGTTGACCTATGAAAATAAAAAATAATAAAAACACTCATTAAAACTTCTCAGCGTCTTCTCCAAAACAGGCACAAGGCATGGCTCTCGTCACACCTTCTGGACACACTCTAACTGATGGAGAAGAACCCACATTTTAGTGGCAGAGCACAAATTTTGGGTGCAGACGGTCCCAAGTCCTTCAGGAGAGGCAGGCGGGCTTTTGAATCCCGTGCGCCCTTGAATGCTGCCTCCGGCAGCCCGAGTGCTCGGTCACAAAACGCTGGGCGCAAGTCAGGCTGCCAGGAGCAGCAGCATCCCTTTTACGCATTTTTCGCAAGGCATCCCAGAGGCAAAAAAGTCATCTGGGAAAACATGCCTCTTCCTGGAAAATTCTGTTTTGTCTCATGGAAAATTCATCTTACGGAGCGTTCGTCTTGCGAGCTACCACTCCTGTATTTATGCACAGTACTAATTTTAGGTAAGAATTTTACTAGGTTCTGTCAGAAGTACATTTGAAGTTAATAAATTTATGAAAAAGTTAATAAAATTAGGAAAATACCATAGGGGGGGGTCTAGGGAAAATAAAATTAAATCAGCAAGTGGTGAAGGGGAAGAAAAAAGTTTGGGATCTTCTGGAATTTGTAGGAAGGGGGGGGCTCCGGAGGGAAGGAGAAGAAGAAGAAGAAGATGATGATGATGATGATGAAGAAGAGGGGAAATCCGAGGAGGACGAAGGCTATCCCCCCCATTCTCTTCCCTCCTCCCTCCCTCCTTCCCTGCCTGCCTGGAGGACCAGAAGGACACGTGGGGGTGGAGTATTCAGTCCTCCAGGGGGAGGGGCGGGAAGGCAGCGAGTCCCGCTTCCTAGAGTGGCAGGAAGCGAAAGGCTCCCAGGGAGGGGCCTGTTCTCCAGGAGGTCCCTGGAGACCTGGAGACAGGGATAAACAGTGAGGTGGCCAAGTTTGCAGATGACACAAAACTTTTCCATGTGGTAAAAACCAGAGAAGATTGTGAAGAGCTCCAGAAGGATCTCTCCAAACTGGGGGAGTGGGCTGAGAAATGGCAAATGCGTTTTAATGTAACCAAATGTAAAGTAATGCATATTGGGGCAAAAAATCCAAACTTCATCTATCAACTCATGGGCTCTGAGTTATCCGTGACGGATCAGGAAAGAGATCTTGGTGTGTTGGTGGACAGCTCCATGAAGGTGTCTCCCCAATGTGTGGCAGCAGTGAAGAAGGCCAATTCCATGCTAGGGGTTATCAAAAAGGGGATTGAAAATAAAACAGCCAACATTATAATGCCGTTATATAAAACAATAGTAAGGCCTCACCTGGAGTATTGTGTACAATTCTGGTCACCGCATCTCAAGAAAGACATAGTGGAACTGGAAAAGGTGCAGAAGAGAGCGACTAAAATGATTACTGGGCTGGGGCACCTCCCTTATGAAGAAAGGCTAAAACAATTGGGCCTCTTTAGTCTGGAAAAAAGGCGCTTGAGGGGGGATATGATTGAGACATACAAAATAATGCAGGGTATGAGTAAAGTGGATAGAGGGAAGCTCTTCTCCCTCTCTCAAAATACCAGAACTAGGGGACATACACTCAAATTGAGTGCTGGGAGAGTAAGAACTGACAAAAGAAAATATTTTTTCACCCAGCGTGTTGTAAGTCTATGGAACTCCCTGCCACACAATGTGGTGATGGCATCTGACCTGGATGCCTTCAAAAGGGGATTGGACAGTTTCCTGGAGGAAAAGTCCATCACAGGTTACAAACCATGACGGAGATGTGTAATCTCCAAGCTTAAAACCGGGGTACCTCAAGGGCCAGATGCAGGGGAGTGGTATCAGGAGACAGAGATCTAGTCTCATGCGCTCCTAGAGGCGTCTGGTGGGGCCGCTGTGAGATACAGGAAGCTGGACTAGATGGGCCTTTGGCCTGATCCAGCATGGCTCTTCTTATGTTCTTATGTTCTTATGAGGCTGTAACCCCCCCCCCCAAAGAAGGTTCTCCTCTGTGGTTGCTGGAAGGAGGAGAGGAAAAGAGAGACCCCCCCCCCCCAAGAAGGAGGAGGAGGAGGAGGAGGTGGGTGTGCAATTGCAATTCGGGGGAGTTGCAATGCTATTTGGGGGGAAGGAGGGGGGCGTTGGGAGACGGGAGGGGGGAAATGGAGGCAAGGGGGGAGGAGGGGGTGGATCTGGAGAAAGAGGCGTAAATTTTCCCCCTTTAACCCCCCCCCAAACCTCCCCCCTCCTCCCCTTTTCTCTCCCCCAAACTGGGGGAATGGGCTGCCAAATGGCAAATGCGTTTCAATGTAGCCAAATGTAAAGTAATGCATATTGAGGCAAAAAAATCAAAACTTTATCTATCAACGCATCTGGTGGGGCCACAATGTGAGATCTCAGAAGCTGGACTAGGTGGGCCTTTGGCCTGATCCAGCATGAGGGCTCTTCTTAGGTTCTTATTACACCTACGTTTGTTTTGGTGCCATTTTCAGCCAGTTTTGTGGCCAGGAAAGTTTCAAGACTTGTCTGGTGCGTTTCTCAAACCGCGCAAAGGTAGCAGGACCTCATCTTGGAGGCGACCATGCCTTTAAAGCCCATTTTGTTTTGTGTGGGTGGAGGAGGAGGAGGAGGAGGAAGGCCGACACCCCTCCATTCCCTTCCCCCCTCCCTGCCTGTTTTTTTTGGGGGGGGTTGAGCTCCCCTCCCCCTCCCTGGGGGGGAAGAGAAGGGGGGGAAATGTTCGGTCCTCCAAAGGGGGGAGAGAAGAAGAAGAAGAAGAAGTAGAAGAAGAAGAAGACCAGAAGGGCGCGTTTTGGGGGGAGGGAGTATTCGATCCTCCAAGGGGCGGGGGGGGGGAAGCAGCGAGTCCCGCTTCCTAGAGTGGCAGGAAACCCGAAAGGCTCCCAGGGAGGGAGGTGGGAATCTTCTTTCGCCCCCCCCCTCAAAAGAAGGCTCCCTTCTGTGGTTGCTGGAAGGAGATGAAAGAGACCCCCCTCCCAGGAGGAAGAGGTGTGTTGTGCAATGGGGGGGGTTGCAATGCTATTGGGCGGGAATGCAATGGGGGGGGGCAGATGTTGCAATTGAGGAGGAGGAGGGGGGAGCGTTGGAGATGCAATGGGGGGATGGGGGGGGTCCAGGACACTCCTTTGGGTCCGGAAGGGACAACTGAACCCCCCCCCCTTTGGGAGTGAATTGGGAGGGCAGATGCAGACAAACCCCTCCTCCTCCTCCCCTTCATCCCCCCTCCGCATTTTAATTTGGAAGGGAAATAGGGGTCCCAATCCATGGGCGTCCCTTTGTATGGGGGGAGGAGGGGGCTACGCTGATTAAATGGATGGGGGGTGTTAGGAAGGAAGGACCCCCCCCCACAAACACACCCTGGGCTCTGGAGGAAAAAAAGTTCCTGCCCCCTCTAAGGACCCCCTTCGCCAACCTCCCCCTCCCCCTTCCCCTTTTCTCTCTCCCCCCCCCAATTTTAATTTGGAAGGGAAACGGGGGTCCCGATCCATGGGGGGGCAGAAAAGTCAGAGAGTATATATATATATATATATGGGGCAGTAGATGAGCATCACCCTTTGCTTGTTGTTTGTTATTCCTTTGAAGCTCCCTGTATCTGAAATTGTTCAATAGGTCCCATGCCTGTCTGTTTTTTCCTGCCCGTGAAGAGCCAGGTTCCCTCACAATAATAAACAGCCAAGCTGCCTGAGGGGTTGGTTGCTCCTTGGAAGGAGGAGATCCTCCTCCGCGCCCCATCCATGCCTAGGGAGGAGGAGGAGGAGGAGGAGGAGGAGGAGGAGGAGGAGGAGGCCTTCCTCCCAGGGAGGAGGAGGGTCAGCCCCCCCCCCCAAAATGCTTGTATTTGGGGGGGCAGGGGTCCCCTCCCCTTCCCTGGGGGGGGGGATGGCAGAAGGGAGGCAGAGAAGGGCGGCGGCGGCGGGGGGGGGGAAGTATTTGGTCCTCCAAGGGGGGGGGGCAGAGGGGCACCGAGTCCTGCATCCTCGAGTGGCAGGAAACTGAAGGCTCACAGGGAGGGAGGGGGAATCTTCTCCCCCCCCCCCCAAAGAAAGAAGGCTCTCCTCTGTGGTTGCTGGAAGGAGAGGAAAAGAGAGACACTGCCCCAAGGAGGAGGAGGAGGAGGAAGAGGAGATGTGTGGTGCAATTGGGGGGGTTGCAATGCTATTGGGGGGAAGGGGGCATTGGGAGATGGGAGGGTGAGATGGGGCAAGGAGGGAAGACCTCAGGGGCTGTTAATTGTTTTGCTATCATCAGGGGGATCTTCCTTTGTCGGTGTCCCTTGTAATGCTCCTGCCCCTCCTTGGGCTGTCACTACTTGGTCTGCCTGAGGCTGAACCGGGTAAGGGGGAATGTGTTCCAAGATGTCGAACATCGGTGCTGGGGAACCCACAAGATCTGATCCTTCCCTCTTCTTTTCTGCCCTAACCGGGAACATGGTGCTTGGGATGTCTTTACGCCCCTTTACGCAAACATCATAATAAACCTGTTGCCCCTGAGTCTCTTCTTGAAAATTCAAAAGGGACTGCAAAATGGCATCACTTGTCTCTGGGTGGCATAATCCAAATGGGGGCCATCTTAAACCTGGAAATCCCACCTTATTCAGAACGAATTTGGGCCATACTTTCATACATAATCCTATCAATTTATTCAAAGAAGCCTCTGATCCTTTTAATTGATCCCATCTCCTTACTATGGAGCCTTCCGGAATCGCTACCTTCGGTTTCCCGGCACGTAGTCCAAGGACTGATTGCCTCGAAGGCAGGGCGTCCCCCTCCTGATTACGTCCAGACTTCGAAGTCTTATTCTCCATGTTCCTAGTCTAAGTGTTCTAACTTGACCAGACTATTCACCAGGCAAGATGTCCTTGTCTCTTGATGTTTACTCCAGAGACTGCCACAAATAATTCGGAACCTTATTCTCTACAAGTGTTTCTGGGGTCCTTAGTTTCCTTCGACAAATGAGACACCACTACTCAAAGGGGAACAGTTCAACTGGAACTGTGGCCCCTTTCCTGTTTTCCCAGTGGTTGTCCACCTTTTGGCGAGGAAACAACGGACATAGTCCGGCCACAAACTTGGCAAGGATCCCACTTCTGACAGCAAAACCATTATGGGTAATTTGTTTACCCCAAATAAGAAACGGCACTTTGTAGAGAAGCTCAAAGGTTTATTTTTCGAAGCTGCAGCAACGGAGAGAAACGCCAACCAAAGTGCGGTCTCTGCCGTTTAATTTTGAAGCACTGTATTTATTCCCGATGCAGGGTCCCTCTCTTTCTCCCTCTGGATCAATCCCAGGCCACAGAAGGCTCACAATCTACCTATCACGACGCAACAACACAACATCCCCCCAAATATGTACATGCATTATGTAACATGGCCATGCCCTCACCAATTACTTCTTTATACACTTTGAATTAAACCCGTCCTGAAATTAAACATTCACCTCCATTTTCTAGTCATTACACAACCCCAACACAATTTTTAAATTTTAACTAATTCTTTATCTATAATACTCCTGTATTTATGTATTAATTTTAGGTAAGGATTTTACTAGGCTCTGATCTCTTTTCTTCTGAATCCAAAAATTAATTGCATTTTGTGTCTTTTCAATAAAAGTAGAAATACAAATTGTATGTGCTCTCCTTTTTTTTACAATTGTCCACACTGCTGTTAGCTTATGGATTTACCTTGTATCTTTTCTCTGGCAAAAGAAATGTCCAATTTTATTGATATAATTTAATGTAGGAATCTCATAATGGCAGAGAAAGACCCCAAACATACCGTGTACAATAGTTTTATACCACAACAGACAAA
>JAWVWN010001732.1:0-29711 GCA_037367305.1 Phrynocephalus vlangalii | reverse complement strand
CGTGCCATATCTAGTAAATACCGTGGAAATGCATAGAAAAACATAGTTCTGGAGAGTGTTATTTACTATATTCAGCCAACAGATAAGCTGATGTTGAAATTGGAAACCATCTTGCCATTTGACGGTAGATTGACCTAGCCCCACTGATTTTAGCTAATCCATGACTACTGCTGTGTTTTGACATCAGTGCAGCTGTAGCCATTTAATTCATTAGACACTGTTTGCAGGTAAACAGCCTTTTCAGTTTAAAAAAAAATTAAGAAGGAAAAGAGTGGAGGGGAACTAAAAGAATATCATATTAATATTTTAAAATGCATTTAACTCAAGGAATGTATTGAGGCACGCCCCAAAGTGGCTTTGATCCCAGTTAACATTCTCTTGAAAACCTAAAATGACATATTTCTTTTATTGCAAGGAAACAGTTATGCCCACACAGCTAATCACCCACCCTGACATTAATTGAATTGAACTGCACACCATTTATGTACCTAAACTGAAGAATATGTTTTGTCAGGAAACAAAACCTTGGCTACAACCAAAAACTGCAAATTCCCTTGGTACATATCTGAGCTTGGCTTCTGGCATATAATATTTAATAGAGATGGGCACAAATAAAAAAAATGGCATTTTGTTTGTCGTTTGTCGTTTAGGGGGTCCGTTTTAGTTCGTTTCCGTTTTTTGTGAATTTTTGCAAAAAATTCGTTTTCGTTTTCATTCATTTTGTTACCATTTTGTTACCATTTATTTCATTTTTTGTGATTTTTTTAGCATTTAAAGCATTTCACTTGTATTGCCGTAACGAAAACGAAACGCACGACAAAATTTCCGGTGTTTCTGTTCGTTTTGTTTCATTTTGGAGACAAAATTCATTTGTTGATTTATTACGTAACAAAACAAAAAAACGGAAATGGAAACGAAAAATTGTTCATTTCGTGCCCATCTATGTCCCTCGTTCTGACCCCTCGGCTCTCTGCCACGTGCCCGGGAGTCACTCCACCAGCGCCCCCAACCTTGCCTGTATCCTGATGAATGCCAGGTCGGTTCATAACAAGATCCCTCTCATCTACGATACCATTGCGGATGGGAAGCCCGACCTGGCATTCATCACCGAGACCTGGGTGGGCACGGAGGGGGGGGCTTCCCTCTCTCTCCTTTGCCCGCCCGGGTACCTGGTAGAGGGAGTGGGAAGGTTGGGGGGTCAAAAGGGGGGAGGGGCCGCAATCGTCTACAGGGACTCTTTACACGTCAGCAGGGCCTCGACATTGGTTAGCCAGGGGCTGGAGGCACTCCATCTGTTGGTGGGACAGCGGGACAGATTTGGCATTGTGCTGGGCTACCGAGCTCCCCGCAACCCTGCTCAATCCCTCCCAGAGCTCACAGAGTTCATCTCCGCTGCATTGTTGAGATCCCCGCGCCTATTGGTTGCGGGAGACCTCAACGTGCATGCGGATGGTGAGCTTGTTGGTGCAGCTCTGGAGTTCATGGAATCCATGGCTTCCATGGGTCTGTCCCAGCATGCTTTATGCCCCACCCACAGATCTGGTCACACCCTGGATCTGGTGTTTACCTCCATGTCGGGGGATTCGCGTCTGGAGGTGGGGGACCTTGTCTCCCTTCCTGTGTCATGGACAGACCATCACCTGCTTTCATTTTCCCTGGCGATCTCGGCTCCTCCCCGCGGGGACCATCGGCCCACCATCTTGGCCCGCCCCCGGAGGCTCACAGACACTCAGCGGTTCGGTGAGCTCTTTGGGGGATTTCCTGGTGGAATGACTGACGATCCGGCCGAGGGTGTGGCGAACCTTTGGCATGAAACAGCTGTTCGCACCATTGACCGGATCGCCCCCAAGCGCCTCCTCCGCTGCCGAGCCCGGCCCTCCCCATGGTTCACGGGGGAACTTAGGGCAATGAAGCAGGCTAGGAGGAGGTTAGAGCGCAGCTGGAGGAAATCCCGCACGGCGTTGAGTAAGGCTGCTGTTGATGCCCAGTCTAGTCGCTATATCATCGCGATAAGGGAGGCTAGAACATCTTTCACCTCCCTGAGAATTGCTGAGGCCTCGAACCGCCAGGCGGAGCTCTTCTGGGTGGTTCGGGACCTCAGCAATCCTAGTCTGGCCAGGCCTCCTCCTACTGAGTTCAGTAGTGAGCAATTCGCAGCCTTTTTTCGAACTAAAATTGAGGCCATCCGTGCTGGTTTTGACTCCGGTTGCAGTCGTCCTGTCCCGCCATCTCCAGCTGCTGGTCCGCCTTCGTCGCCTCGGTTGGATGCGCTTGGGCCTGTTTCTGCTGTCGAGGTCTCCAAGGCTATGGCGCATTGCCCGCCTGCCTCCACTCCTTTCGACCCTTGCCCTGCCTGGCTAATTAGAGCTGCCAGAGGGACCATGGCCGAATGGGCTTCTGCCATCGCCACCGCCTCGTTCAGCGAGGGGGTTTTTCCCTCTCGTTTGAAGGAGACGGTGGTAAAGCCCATCCTGAAAAAACCTGGCCTGGCGGTGGATGATTTGACAAACTATCGTCCTATCGCCAATGTCCCCTTTATGGGCAAGGTGATCGAGTGGGTGGAGGCGGTCCGGCTGCAGTCATACTTGGAGGATCGGCAGTGCCTCGATCCTTGCCAGTCCGGGTTCAGGCCCCGCCGGGGTACCGAAACAGCTTTGGTCGCCCTGCAAGATGACCTTCTCAGGGCAGCCGACAGGGGTTGCTCTTCCCTGTTGGTCCTCCTGGATCTGTCAGCGGCCTTTGATACCGTCGACCACGGTATCCTGTTGGACCGGCTCTCTGAGGTCGGAATCGGAGGCACTGCTCGCAGTTGGCTCCGTTCCTTCCTGGAGGGCCGGCCACAGTACGTGCAGCATGGGGGGGAGTTATCGGCCCCTTGGATCCTCCCTTGTGGGGTTCCACAGGGGTCGTCTCTGTCCCCCATGCTGTTTAACATCTATGTAAGGCCGTTGGCGGGGGTCATCAGGAGTTTTGGAGTCTGCTGTCATCAGTACGCTGATGACACGCAGCTCTATCTCTCCTTTAACACCTCTGCTGTGGAAGCTGTGGAAGTTCTCGACGGGTGCCTGGAGGCCGTACTGGCCTGGACCGGGGCGAACAGGCTTAGGCTCAACCCTGAGAAGACGGAGGTTATGTTCTTCGGGAGCTCGCCGTCGGGGTACGGTGGCCCTCTTCCCTGTCTGGGGGGAGTCTCCCTCCAGCTCGCGGAGAGGGTGCGGAATCTGGGTGTGTTCCTGGACCCGGCGCTTGCCATGGAGCACCAGGTGGCGTCGGTGACCAGGTCCGCCTATTTCCATCTCCGTCGGATCGCCCAGATCCGCCCATACCTCGACGCGAACTCCTTGAGAACAGTGGTCCAAGCTCTGGTGATCTCGAGGCTGGACTACTGTAACGCGCTCTACATGGGGCTGCCCTTGAAACTTCTCCGGCGCTTGCAGCGGGTCCAGAACGCGGCGGCCAGGCTGGTGGTTGGTGTGCGTCGTTACGACCACATCACCCCAGTCCTGGCCCGCTTGCACTGGTTGCCCGTTGCAGCCCGGATTAGATTCAAGGTCCTGGTTTTAGTTTATAAAACCCTCCATGGCTTGGGACCGGACTACCTGGCAGAGCGTATCGCTCAGCGGTCAACTTCGGCCCGTCCCGTTCGGCAGGCGCGAGCGCACTTGCTTCAGGTCGCCACCCCTCGGGAAGCCCAGAGGACGAGCACTCGGACCCGGGCTTTCTCTGTGGCAGCCCCCAGCCTCTGGAATTCCATCCCCAGTGAAGTGCGCTCTGCAGAGTCCCTGCTGGCCTTTCGAAAGGCGCTGAAAACCTACCTTTTTCGTGAGGCCTTTGGCGATAGTTAAAACCTCTTTTTTTTTCTTTCCCGCCATCGCAATTTGCACGTTAGTCGAGGTGCTATCTGGTATTTAACAGTGTCTAGGGTGTTTATAGGTTTGTCTGTCTGATTATTTTATTGTATTTTGCTGGCTTTGCAGCCTTGATGTAAGCTGCTTAGAGTACCTAGTAGATAAGCGGGATATAAATATAACAAATAAATAAATAAATAAATAATAAATAATATTTAACATTGGCCCAAGCCCTATTGTCTTTCATGCCTGCAAAACACTGAATGGCTTAACTTTTGATGGGTTAATCATCGGAGCATTATGGGTTAACAAGCAGAAGTGGCTTGCTGGATGCAAAACCTCAAAATTGTGAAATTATAGATTATAGAAATGTTAGAGCTAATGTGAAATGCTTGTGCGGCAAGATGTTGAATCAGCAAAGTGTCATTTTAGAAGTATAACTTTAGATATGCACAGAGGAACACCAGATCATATCAGGTAAAGAAAAAGGAAGAACTGTTAGTGTAACAGCAACCTGGTTCGAGCTACGGTTCCTTTAAAAGCGGGACTACTTTGGAAGATTCTGGACTCTGGTGTGGCAGGCTAAAAGGTATTTAAGAAAATGCTCCGGATCATTTGGGGGTCCAGAATCTCTGTGATCACTGTTAGATTTTGTGACCCTAAATGCATTTAGTTTTTGTCTTTGTTTGTCTTGTCAAATGTTTTACTATCTTTTGCATTTCTTTGCTTTCTCTTTGTATCTTGCAATAAAGCTTTACTTGCTCCAGACATCAAGGTGTAGCAGTGCTTATTTTTGCATCAAATGTAAACCTATCAGTAAATTTAAACCTTTCACACGTTACAATGTAGCCCAGACTTTGTTGGTTGTGTACTGAGTCACAAGACTCAGCATGGAACATATAATGTATACTGACTTTGTAACTTGTAGGAAGTAGGCAAGAATCTTTTGACAAAGTTGTTAAACCACTGAACTATAGCCAAGATTGTGTTCATAACCAGGGGTTCAATCCCACGTAGCCTGCTCATAGTTGACTCAGCTTTCCAGCCTTTCAAGGTAGATAAAATAAGTGCCCCGCTTGTTGAGGGATGGGGTGGGCGGGGGAGGAGGGGAATGTGTAGCCTACATGAGTAAATTATTAACCACCCAGAGAGTGCTGGATCACGCCTTGCTTTGCTTTAGAAATTGCAGACATTACACTCTTTGCATTACACTCACTGGCATAAATAATTGGATTTTGGCAACTGTAATACAATCGATCCACAAACATTTTCATCCTTCATTTATTAAGGATTTCTGCACATAAGCAGAGTGAACTGATGAAGGAATAATATTTAGGCATTTTCTTTGATAAGAAATGCGGATGTTTTTTATGAGTAAGCCAATAAATAACACGTGATCTTATCCTGTTGCTCTTTCAATCCATTTATCTTATGCTTTTTTGTGGCATTTTTGTATTTTATAGCCTAACCTCTATTTTGTGACAGAGAGTGTCAGCTGTGAAGGAATATTAGCGTGAAATGGCTCACTCCAATTCTGGTCCATGTCAGTTTTGCATGTTTTGGTTATGTGAATTTTGTTTGTTTGCTTTAAGAAACTGGAACATCTCTGAGCCATATGATTTCCTGTTACATTACAATATCACAGAAGGGATATTGAGTATAAATTCTTTACTCTCCCAATTACATGCCTTGTGTCACAATGGTTTTCTCCCTTGTTTTCTGATTCCCTCTGCCTGGTGTGCCACTCCAATTTCAAATTAACAAAAATTAGTGATGTTCACTTTAATTGCTTAGAATCTTCTTTCTCTCATAAATAACCAATGTTTGTATGTTTGTTTGAGCGCCTCTTTTTCTGAATGATCACCTGCCCCACCCACACCTCCTCTTCTATGATGTAATAGGTGGGCCCAGAAAACATCAACTTAAAACAAGGCCTCCTCCGTGCTGGCCACATAGTTATGGAACACCCTTCCTTACCTTTAAAAGACAACTTAAAACATGACTGTTTACACTGGCCTTTCACAACTTAAAACATGACGCTCCCCTCGGGTATGATCCTCCATAGTCTTTTAATTTTGTAATGACTGGTCATGTTTTGCCATCATCTACTGTGCATTTTAATATATATTAGTTATTTTACAGTGTATTGATAGACTTAGTTTTTTGTGTTATTTTATTAGGTTATTATTAGTGTAGTTTTAATATATGTTTATGCTTATCTTAAGGTATTAGAAGCCTCCCAGAGTAGTGGTTTGGCCACTTAATGAGTGGGATAAAGGTTAGGACTAGGGTTAGGGTTAGGGTTAATCAAATTTGTAAATTTGTAAAACAAATTTACAAATTCACTCATAAAAAGTTCATATATTCATTATTTGTGGATTGTTGACCTTGATGAATCATGAATCAAAACGAATCACTGTTTTTTTCCTGATTCATGGACATCTCTGTATAAAACTTCTGATAGTGCTGGTCACAAGACACTCTGTATTTATTGTTGGGGGCAACCAACAAAGATTACCCATGGTTACTGATGCTCATTTTATCATACTCACTTTTTATCTTGTGCTTGCTTCAGGATAACAGAAGGAAATTCTGTTTTATTCTTCTAGAGCCAGATATGTTGTGGCTTATGTGAATTTAAAATGCAAAATTTAGATTCTCCAAATATTCACATTCTCTTCTCCCCCCCCCCCATATGTCAAGCTTGGCAAATTATATGGAGGTTCTAGCTGCTGAATAGTTATGGCTGATAAGAATTTCTTATGTTATCTCCTTCAAATAGTGGAAATTGCTTTTTCCTCTTTTTCTTCTTTTTTTTCAACAGCCTTCTTTTTATACCCATCATTCATAGATGGTTCAGGTCTAGTTCTCAATCCTGCACAGTTTGAAAACTGCAGCCAAATAAATAATTTAGAATAAGGATTATGACATGAAACAGTTTCCCACTGCTGTGGTAAGACTAGCTTTGGGGTGGGACATGTGTGGGCTCTCCAGAAGATGTTGGACTACATATCTCAGAATTTCTCACTATTGGCTACACTGTCTAGGGCAGGGGTCTGCAACCTTTAAGACATAAAGAGCCACTTGGACCCGTTTCCGACGGGGGAAAAAAAACTGGGAGCCGCAAAACCATTGCGACATTTAAAACAAATATATACAACCGCCGCCACCGTTCTCGCTGTTCCGCCTAAGCAACCGGGCGCTGGGCCAGCCGCCGTTCGAGGCTCCGTGAGGCGATGACCCGCGCTCCGGGCCTACCAGCGCCACCACCGCCGCCGCCACGGTCCCGCAGCCAGAGGCGAGGGAGCGGCGCCCGCCTCAGCGGTTGAAAGGATGGGCCTGCGACCCCGCGGCTGGTCCCTTTTTTTGGAAGCGGGCGAGCGGCGACCTCTCCCCCCCACACACACACACTTCTTGCAGCCGTGGTGTGTGTGCGTGTGTGGGCAAAGTTTGGCTTGTGAAGGAGACGGAGGGAAGGGGCGGGTGATGCGACACACACACACACACACACACACACACACACACACACACACTTCTTGCAGCCGTGGTGTGTGTGCGTGTGTGGGCAAAGTTTGGCTTGTGAAGGAGATGGAAGGAAGGGGCGGGTGATGCGACACACACACACACACACACACACACACACACACACACACTTCTTGCAGCCGTGGTGTGTGTGCGTGTGTGGGCAAAGTTTGGCTTGTGAAGGAGACGGAGGGAAGGGGCGGGTGATGCGACACACACACACACACACACACACACACACACACACACTTCTTGCAGCCGTGGTGTGTGTGTGTGTGTGTGTGGGCAAAGTTTGGCTTGTGAAGGAGACGGAGGGAAGGGGCGGGTGATGCCACACACACACACACACACACACACACACTTCTTGCAGCCGTGGTGTGTGTGCGTGTGTGGGCAAAGTTTGGCTTGTGAAGGAGACGGAGGGAAGGGGCGGGTGATGCGACACACACACACACACACACACACACACACACACACACACTTCTTGCAGCCGTGGTGTGTGTGCGTGTGTGGGCAAAGTTTGGCTTGTGAAGGAGACGGAGGGAAGGGGCGGGTGATGCGACACACACACACACACACACACACACACACACTTCTTGCAGCCGTGGTGTGTGTGTGTGTGTGTGTGGGCAAAGTTTGGCTTGTGAAGGAGACGGAGGGAAGGGGCGGGTGATGCCACACACACACACACACACACACACACACTTCTTGCAGCCGTGGTGTGTGTGCGTGTGTGGGCAAAGTTTGGCTTGTGAAGGAGACGGAGGGAAGGGGCGGGTGATGCCACACACACACACACACACACACACACACACACACCCTTCTTGCAGCCGTGGTGTGTGTGCATGTGTGGGCAAAGTTTGGCTTGTGAAGGAGACGGAGGGAAGGGGCGGGTGATGCGACACACACACACACACACACACACACACACACACACACACCCTTCTTGCAGCCGTGGTGTGTGGGTGGGGGGGCAAAGTTTGGCTTGTGAAGGAGACGGAGGGAAGGGGCGGGTGATGCCACACACACACACACACACACACACACACACACACACACACACACACACACACACACACACACACACACACCCTTCTTGCAGCCGTGGTGTGTGTTCGTGTGTGGGCAAAGTTTGGCTTGTGAAGGAGATGGAGGGAAGGGGCGGGTGATGCCACACACACATACACACACACACACACACACACACACACACACACACACACACACACACTTCTTGCAGCTGTGGTGTGTGTGCGTGTGTGGGCAAAGTTTGGCTTGTGAAGGAGACGGAGGGAAGGGGCAGGTGAGGCTGAAAGAAGCGGGAGGGCGAGTGGCGTGCTGGGCCACCGTGGATCTCCCCGGTCCGCTCCTCCATTCTGCTTTCAGACCCCCTTTTTGTCCGTCCAGGCCGCCGCCGCCGCCACCACCACCACCACGAACCGACCGGCTGCTTGGGCCTGGCCGCCGCTGACTCCCCTTGCCCTTTTCCCGGCTGGGCGCGGCCATTGTGCCCGCTTCCCCCTCGCTGCCGCCGCCTCCGCCTCCTCCACTGCCGGCGGTGGCGGGAGGAGGGGGAGGAGGAGGAGGAGGAGGAGGAGGATTACCAACACGCGTGGCTTCCTGCTGCTGCTGCTGCTGAGCGGCCCCTGACCCCCGTGGCGGGAGGAGACCCTGGCAGCCACCGATGCCACCCCCTCCACCCCTCCAATGCCGCCGGCGGCGCCGCCGCCGCTGCCATCCTGGCCCTGGCCGGCCCAGGAGCCTTCACCACAGCCGAGGAGGCGGCGGCGCACCGGTGGCGGCAGCAGCGGCTGCAGCAGCACCAGGAGGAGGAGGAGGAGGAGGAGGAGGAGGAGGAGGAGGAGGAAGATGAAGACGAGGAGGACGGCGGCGGCAGCGAGCTGGATTTTCCCTCGCGGTCCTAGTTTAAATGCCGCGGGACCCCTTCCACGAGGGGAACCTCCTGGAGCCGCGGCAAAGGTTCCAAAGAGCCGCATGCGGCTCCGGAGCCGCGGGTTGCAGACCCCCGGTCTAGGGTAAATGGGAGTTGTAGTCCAAAAACATCTAGAAGACAGACTTTTGTTGACTCTTTTCTTTAGCAATCACATTTTGACTAGACAGTGGAATAGCAGAAGAAATGCTGTGTAAATGATTAAAAACTATAATTTAAAATGGAGTGTCAAAAAAGCATTAAATTATTTTTACATCTGTGAAGCATGGCCAGGACTGACAAATATTTTGATTCCGTCTTCATTCGAGCAATCATTTTTATTCAGTCTCATCCCATCCTTATAACTTTTCCTAACAAGTCCCATAGCGTTCAAGTTCTCTCTGGAAGCTCATAAATACATCTCTTTTTACCCCCAAAGAATATGGCCTCTGTTACTTATGATTTATGATTTCATACTGCAGTGGTATTGCTTTTCTAGGTTCTAATCTGATTTCACCCCTACCCCCTTGCTGTTGCTGCTTTCCCCCCTTCATTTAGATGTGGCCTAAGAGGATAGAAATGAATTCTTCTCTTTTAGGACACAGTAAACAAGATAAGAAGAAAAGTCCAAACTTTTCCTCAGCACTTCTTATAATGAAAGACAAGTGTGCCTCTTAGAACGGTGCAATTTGTTATCTTTGTGGGAAATAAATCTATGTGAGCCCATGTAAGACCATGTTGGTAAGATCATTTTCAAAGGTTTTATTATGCTCATAATTCAGTGTGTGTGTGTGTAGTCTCACCACACAGCTGTGGGTAAAAACACCTTGTTTCCTCTAATTATTCACCTGCTGAAGACTGGTTGGAAGACGTATTTCTTTCTATTTGGAGTTCTAAAGGATACCAGACTGCAAAATACATTTTAGACTGCTTAGATGTTTGTATTGATCTGTTCCATTGTTCTCTACCCACTTTGCAGTTTCTCAATATAGCGAGCCATGCAACTGGGCAACTTTGAAGTTTTAATAAGGGACATTTGAAACATGAAGGCCCAAGTTCCACATAGTTTTAAAAGCTGACAGCACTGGTGACATGTTTTCTCTAGAGCACTTTTAAAAGTAGAGATTCGGGCTTATGACTTGATTGCAGTGTCTGGGCAGGGCATGGAGACTCACCAGACACAGGCAGAAAATGGGGGTAGAAGATTGAGATGTACAGTAAAATCTTTACAAACATAGTGACATAGTCCAAAAATTATTAGCAGGCCTGGAGATGGATTTAGTGAGCATATTTATGCATAATTAAGGAAGAGGGCAAAAAAGGGTGTGGGTTTGCAAAACTTACAAAGATACAAATTTTAAAATTGTCACCATAATTAAACAGCAATGCACTTCTCCCTTGAACTTCATGTATCTGAACAGCACTATTTAGATTATGCACTGTTTTTCCTATAAATCAATCATCAATCAATCAATCAATCAATCAATCAATCAATCAATCAATCAATCAATCAATCAATCAATCAATCCATCCATCCATCCATCCATCCATCCATCCATCCATCCATACATCCATCCATACATACATACATTTTATTTATTTTAGAGTATTTTTATCATGCCTTTCTCTAGGAAGTGGACTAGGAAAGGCGGATCTCAAATTTACTAAGGCTGTTGTTGGTGGTGATGGAAGCCCTGAGTCCAAGGAAGGCAGCCCATTATTTGAGTGGGTGGATGCTGCGCTACCACCAACAAGGCCTGCTCTCCTGGCACCATATGGGCAACAAGGAGAGTGCTGGGGCACGCCCAAAAGCTGACATAGGCCATCTCTCTCTCTCTCTCTCTCTCTCTCTCTCTCTCTCTCTCTCTCTCTCTCTCTCTCTCTCTCTGTGTGTATTAATCAACTGTTTATGTTTTATAATTACATTTTGGGAAGATTTAAGAATTATGCAAAGATTATGAACTCCATGAGAATTAGGCACTTTGAACCTTAGTGTTGATGAATGAAGAAATATACTATATCTCACACCAGAGAGGGGATTTATTTATTTATTTATTTATTTATTTATTTATTCTTCTTCTTCTTCATCATTATCATCATCATCACACAGCAGACAAGATAACTATGCTGGATTTTGTATTACAAATAGAGATGGGCACGACTTGAAATTTTTTTTTTTTCGAGTTGTCGTTAGTCGGGCCGGTTCCGTTTCGGGTTGTTTCCGTTTTTCGTGAAAATTTGCAAAAATTAGTCGGTTCGTTTTTTCGTTTTTTCATTTTCGTTAGTACTGGTTTTTTTGGGGGGGAGCGGGCTCCTGGAGGCACCTCTGTGGTGGGTGCGTCCTCTGGCCCGCTATAAAGGGAAAGCGGGCTCCTGGAGGCACCCGTGGGTGCCTCCTATCCTCACCCACTAGGAAGGGGAAGCAGGCTCCAAGAGACCCCTCAACATGGGGGTCTCCCCTCCTCACCTGCTGCTGCTGCAAAATGGTATGCAATAGCCATATGGATATTGCATACCAATTGTGCAGACAGTGACTGTGAAGACTAGTGGATGGCTGAACCCAGAGCCATAGGAGATGCCTAACTAAGGCTCTCACACCACCATGTCTCACACAGAAGGGAATTGTACTTGCGTGTAGTGGAATGCAAGTACATCTGGCTTAGGGTTAAGGTGGGTTAGGGTTAGGGCTAGGGTTAGGCTAGTGACGGGTAAGGTTACGGTGGGCTAGTGGGTTGCACCTCTGGGTGCCTCTCTGACCCACTAAGAAGACAGTCTGTGACGTATGGGTACGGAGTCAAGGGTTAGGGTTAGGGTTAGGGGGCTAGGGCAGGTTTTAGGGGGCTTTTTGGCACATCCCAGAAGTCTCCATGGCCAAGTGGCCATGCGATTGGTGGGATGGCTCCAAAAATTTGCATGGTCGTCCACTCCCACATGGCTGGCCACTCGGCCAGCCCATCATTGCGCAGGTGTAAAAAATAAAAAAATAAAATAAAATCAATGGAGGACAGAGGAGGAGAGGAGAGACATTTTGTTGCAAGAAAAAACCCACTGCTACTGTGAAAAATCTGGCAGTTTATAAATTTTCGCGTGTTTCTGTTGTGCTTGTGTGTTTTTGGACCACGATTTCAAAAACAATATTGCGTTCGCCGCCCCATTTTGGATCCCCCGCCCGCACCGCATGGCATGGCGACTTGAGTCTGGCTGCCCAGGACGGGGGGGAGGCAGGACCCCCCCTCCAGAAACCACCCCTCTGGTAGGTGCCCTGCGCCCTTAGTCAAGCAGGCATTTTTCCGCCTGCTTTTTTGGCCTGGGAATGGGTGCGGGGAGAGTTTTTAAAAGTTTTTTCCTGTGCCGTCCGTACCGCTTGCTTGCACTTTAATTGCGGCGGCCGGCGGCCGGCGAGACTGGGCTTTTTGCTGGCTGCCTGCGAGCCTGCGTCGAGTCCCACCAGAGCAGCCCAGGACGGGGGATGGGGGGGAGGCCGGGGACCTCCAGAAACAACCCCTCTGGTAGGTTCCCTGAGGCATGGCAGGCATTTTTCCACCTGCTTTTCGTCCGGGAACCGGGTTTTTTTAACTTTTAAAAACTTTTTTCTGTGCCGTGTGGCATCGCGCAATCACGCGATGCAAGGAACGAGCACGACAAATCAGACCAAAATTGTTCGTTCGTCGGTTCGAGCTCGAAGTCTGGCGGAGTAATTCCCGTTACCGTTTCCGTAGAGTAACGGAAACGAGTAACGGAAACGGAAACGGGAATACCGCTAAGTCGTGCCCATCTCTAATTACAAATCACTAGTCAAACGCTTCGCAAGCGTTTAGGACTGTGAGATGTATCGGCGAATTATGCAAGCAGATCCCAGTAAGGTGGCTTTCTGCAGCTGACTGATGGTGACTTTGTCAACTCCAATTTCTTCTAAATACCTGCTAAGCTCTTTAGGCACCGCACCCAGCGTGCCGATTACCACTGATATAAGGTAATTTTTTCAAGTTGTTTCTTAGACACTCTACTATCACCTGGTATAGCAACATCAATGATCCACACTTTATTCTTCTCTACAATCACAATATCCAGGGTATTATACTCCAAAACCCTGTCTGTCTGTATTCAGAAGTCCCAAAGTGACATAGTCCAAACATTGTGAGCAGGCCTAGAGCTGGTTTTAGTGAGCATATTTATGCATAATTAAGGAAGAGAGCAGAAAAGGGGTGGGTGGGTTTGCAAGAGTTTATTATTATTATTATTATTATTATTATTATTATTATTATTATTATTATTATTATTATTATTATTATTATTATTATTAAAACCCATCTGGTCCCATGGCGACTCTGTGTCTAAGTGAATCGTGTTTCTTCTGAAATCTGCTATCTGAATGTTAACTCTTGATGGGGAGCCATTCTTAGGCTTCCTATTTTTTAAAAAGTAAAAGCAAAGAGTGCTGTTAATATACTACCTCATAGTCCTTAAAGCAGTAAGGTACTCATTTTACCAACCTCAAAAGTCTGGAATGCTGAGTGAACCTTGAGCCTACTGCCTGGAATTGAACCCCAGGTCATGAGCACAGAGAGCCCCAGAATGTGGAGAGTTGGAATGGAATATGAAACCTTTTATGAGTGCACCACTCATCACCATGCCAGGGCAGAAATTTACACAACAGCATTTGATCTGAAATTAAAACAGGCACATAGCTTTACTCTTTGACCAACCCTCATTTAGGATGACTGGCAGTTTTACAATCTTTGCTCTTGGGTCTGCAACAGCAGCCTGAGACACACAACTGGTTCGGGAGCATTTTGTGCCTTATCGGTGAGAAGTCTTTTCTTACTATATCTAGTCTAGTTTTGTTTTGGTGTTTTTCTTTTTAAACGTTTCCTATTTCTGAAAAAAAAAGAAGGGGTGGTGCTCTAAAATTCCATCAGGACTTCTGTGACAAATTGATATTCCTTTTATTGGCCATCAATCTGACCTGAGATGAAAGCAACAGATTTATGGGAAACTCATTAGAGAATCAGGCTGTAACTCCAGTGATTCATTCTGGTTCATAATGAAAGATGCTGTGAATCGATCTAAAATTCCATCAAAGGGAAGTTTGGTGACAAATTTATTACTTATATTATTCCCTATTACTGAAAGAAGATTTATGGATTACATCCATTAGAAATTTATCTGTAACTAGTATTCATTCTGTTATAATAAAGCTTTTAAATTGCTCTCTGAAAGGCGTAAGATTTGTTGATACGATATGGACAGAACTTCATGAATGAAATGTGACTTGAGTCATAGCAAATTGTTTACTATATTTTCCTAAATTCAGAATAAGAGAAGAGTGATGTCAATTTTACAATCCTTTTGAATGGATAATATATCCTTCAACTTATCTCCAGTCTTATTCACAAAAACTTGTAATTTACTTCCAGCATAAAATAGTGATGCTACAATCCATGTCTAAATGTTATGGGTCATGAACTCATGCCAGAAGTACCCTTGCAACGAAGTCATGCCCAGCTATTCAATATAGTCCTAACTAGGTATGTTGTGCAAAATCTCAGAATACAGAAGAAAGATGGATGTCCAGATTGAACCACTGCATATTTGGAAAATATTTAAACACCCCCTCCACTGCTTGATGCACTTCTCTGTGCCACTTCTCACACATTGAATGGAAGTCCTTTAATTAATCTTGTTGATATAAGCTGGCTATTGATAAACGGTCCGATTCACCAAGATTTTATACCAGCAGAACATGGTGCGCTTCCCAGCCATTGAACTATCAATCCCGCCATCTTGAATGTTTTTAATTGCTTGTTTCCTCTGTTGCATTTCCCACTTTCTTTTTTACATTTACAGTGGTACCTTGTATAAAAGAATTAATTCATTCGAAATGAAATTCTGTTAAGCAAATATTCCTTTGTATAAATTTCCCATAGGAATGCATTGAAAACGGATTAATCCCTAATTGTGACCCTTTTTGTTGTATGGATTCACCCCACAGGCAATTTTGTTAAGCGATTTTCCCCTATCTCCGGAATTTTTTTCCTTTAAGCAGATTTTCTGTTAAATAAACCACTTGTTATACGAGGGTCTGCTGTAATTGGTTTGTATATGTCTATTTCTATTTTCATATTATTGTGATGGTTATGCACTTTTGTGGGTGTATTTTATTAGTGTTTTAGTTTGTCATAAACTGCCCAGAGTAGCCTTGGGAGCCAGATGGGTGGCATATTGAGTAAATAAATAAATACTTACTACCTACTTTACAAGCTCCTTGCAAACACCTGAGAAAGGCCTAGCTCCATCCAGGCTTCCATCTCAGAAAAAAAAATCCCAGCTTGCACCTGGGAAAGAACAAGGTGCCTTTCAACTAATTAATGAATTAGTGTATTCATTCATTCATTCATTCATTCATTCATTCATTCATTCATTCATTTCTTCTTCTTCTTCTTCTTCTTCTTCTTCTACTACTACTACTACTACTACTACTACTACTACTACCACCACCACCACCATCATCAAATTAGCACACAGCAAACAAGATAACTACACTGGTTTCTGTATTACGAATCACGAGTCAAATGCTTCCCAAGCATTTAGGACTATGTGATGTATTGTTGAATTATGCAAGCAATTCTCAGAAAGGTGGCCTTCTGCAGCTGACTGGTGGTGACTTTATCAACTCCAATTTCTTCTAAATACTTGCTTAGCTCTTTAGGCAATGCACCCAGCATGCCGATTACCATTGGGACCACCTGTACCGGTTTATGCCAGAGTCTCTGAAGTTCAACTTTCAGATCCTGATATTGGGTAATCTTTTCAAGTTGTTTCTCGTTGACTCTGCTATCACCTGGTATAGCAATATCAATGATCCACACCTTTTTCTTCTCCACAATAGTAATATCCAGGGTATTATGCTCCAAAACCCTATCTGTATTCGGAAGTCCCAAAGTAATTTTGCATGCTCATTTTCAATCACCTGTAACGCAAAGAAGGTTTTTGAGGATTCAAATGTGATTGTTAAAAGCCTTCTTGAAGAGATTGGTCTTCAGCTATTGGCAGAAAGATAAAAGGGAGGGGGTCAGCCTGAACTCCCCCAAACGGAGTGTATTTTACAATCTGGGAGCCACAGAGAAAGCCCTCTCCCACGTCCTTACGAGCCATGCCTGTGTCACCAACAGGACCACAAGAAGGGTCTTCTTTTATGATCTTAAACTGTGAGAAGTCTCTCTCTCTCTCTCTCTCTCTCTCTCTCTCTCTCTCTCTCTCTCTCTCTCTCTCTCTCTCTCTGTGTGTGTGTGTGTGTGTGTGTGTGTGTAGTTTAAGTAAGTATTAAGTAAGTATTTGATGAGCTGTCCTAACACGTCAAGACAAAGAGCAGCATCCTTTGTGCTTTTGGGGATGAGTGCAACAGTTCCATGTCCCATTTTTCCTTAGCATTTGCTCAAGGGCATATTTATACGCCACCCTCTTCTACACACAGAAGCCCCATTCCTCTAAATGAGGCCATTTCCAGGTCAGACACTGCACGGAATATTAGACCCGTGGGGTATTTTTCTCTATGTTTACTCAACAGGATACAACCAACAGTGTTTGGAGAAGAATGAGTGATTGAATGCACTACCTTAATATCCCTGGTTTTCAATTAGCCTCTGTACTGCAATGGCCTGTATATCTGTGAATGAGTACTGTACTTCAAAGCCATTAAATTCTACAGTGTATAGGGTCTTCATCCACAAGCAATATTCTCTCTAAAGTTTTTCCCAGTCCTGAGCAGGGACAGGGGCTTGCCCCATGAATTATCATACGATATAATTATCGTAGGGTTGGCAGGAGTCTTCGTGGTCTTCTAGCCCAACCCCTTGCCCATGGCAAGAGACCTCATACCATCTCAGTCAGGTGGCTGTCCAATCTTTTCGTGAAAACCTCCAGCAACGGGGTACCCACAACATTGGGAAGCAAGCTGTTTCACTGTTTAATGGCTCTCACTATCAGGAAATTTCTCCTTATTTCCAAGTTGCCCCTCCTTCTAGTACTGGCTGCAGGTGCACAGCATCAATGTAGCACAGCACACTCATGGCCCTAAGCAGTTTAGAAGGCACGCTGACCCCAAACCAGCATTTCTTCCAGACTACACACCCAGTGGAGCAATTTCTGTTGGGCTACACCCAGCACAGTCAGTTGGCTACCTAGCTGTGAGCCAGAGTTCAGGAATATGACTGCCCACTTGGCCTCTCAGGAGAAGAACCAGCCTGTGGAGCCTCTGAAAAGCTGCACAACTCCACTGAATACCTGTCGGAGCGTATATCCCAAAGGTCAACTGATGCCCGAACCACTAGAACAGGCATATCCAAACTTCAGCCTTCCTGATGTTTTGGATCACAACTCCCAGAATTCCAAATCTGTATTTCCAATGGCAAAGAACCGTGGGAGTTTTGGTCCAAAACATCTGGAGGGCCGAAGTTTGGACATGCCTGCACTAGAATGTCGCTGGCACTCTCACTCTGAGTGGCCACGCCCAGGGGGGCACGGAAATCGCTTACACGCAACCATGCCATCTCTGTGGTTGGCCCCTCGCTCTGGAACCATCTTCCGAGTGAGTTGCACCTTACACAGTCCCTGCCTGCCTTCAAAAAAGCTCTTAAAACAATGCTTTACCGGGAGGCATTTGGCGACCTTTAATTCTCATTTTTTTTTCTTTTCTTCTCTCTTTTACGCCTCTTGCTGATGTTTCTTTTATTATTTGCATTGTCTTTCTCTGTGTTTTATTGCTCTTTTAACCCATTGTTAACTGCCCGGAGTTCCTTTGGAAGACAGGCGGTATAAAAATATAATAAATAAATAAATAAATAAATAAATAAATAAATAAATAAATAAATAAATAAATAGAGCCAACAAAAGAAGCAAAAGGTAGATCAGTACTGGGTATACCGAGGGATGTCTGGAAAGGTTATCAGAAGCTGCAATCAGTTTGATGGGATGCAATTAAATATTAAAACCTATCGGCTTAAGCTCTGCCTCTAGCATTCCTGACCCACAACATTCCAGAGCTTGAAAAGGTGACTTTAACACGCACACAAGCATGCACACACACTTTTTCCTGAACCTTCCAGCTGCTGTGACTAATTCTGAGGTTAAGGCGTCATCACCCCTTATATACCTTTTTCAAACACTCCAGATTTTTCTGAGTTTCATAGCAACTAGGGATGGGCACCTGACAAAAAGTGGCAAACTGTTTCATGATTTTGAACGCTTATGAAACCTTATGAAACAAGATGAAAGAACAAACAGCATGTCATCAAGAAATGGGAAAAAACCCACCATCTTTTGTTTTGGAAATGAAACAATTCATCCTAGCCTCTTGATCCAGCCATCTTGTGATCAGGAGGTTTATTTTTTAACTGACTGATTTGTTTTCCTTCCTCCCCTCCTGCGCCTCAGCTGCTGCTTATCTCCAATCTTGATCTGCCTGTCTGCTGTTAGCCAGGAGCTGAGCGCTTCCCTTCCCTGGCTGTGTCTGCTAGTTGATTTAAACTCATTGTTTTCCTAACCTTTTCCTGATTAAGTATTAAAAAAATAATTTTTAATATATATTTTCCTTCCTTTCCTCGCCATGCCACTGATTAGCTGCTGAGCTTATCTGTCCAATTTCTTCATGCAGCAGCCCGCCAGTAGGTTCCTAGATTGTTTACAGAGGGTTCTTTGCTTGAAAGCAAATTGATTGGAAGGTTTGAGGGTCTTTGGTTTAGGGCAATGGGCTCCCTGTTAAATAAAAAAAAGGAAAGCTCCCCATTATTTATAGCTTTGTGAAGTGTTTTGTTTCATTTCGTCTCATGATGAAAAATCTTTTAAATATCCGTTATTAACAAATGGAAGACTGAAACAAAACGAAACAAAATCAAACGTTATATTTCTGTTTTGTGCCCATCTCTAATAGCAATGTTTCTCATAGATGATTGGTTACTATTAGTGATGAAAAGGTATTAACCCTTGGAATGCCACACAAGTGGAGCTGTTTGATTGGTACCACATGGGCAAACTCTTTCAATCGGCTGATGAAGGAATGGAGTAGAGAAATGTCAAGACATATGACATGATACTCTTTCTCTCTTTTTCTCAGTCTGCTTTTATATCTTAGAGGGAAGATCAAACTCCCAACATGCTCTGAGGGAAATACACAAGGAATTATTGCTATGCCCCTGGAATTTCTACACGAATTACAGAGCACGCATCTGTTTAGAGAAAGTACAAGGGAGGCCTACTTTATAGAAAAATTGGACCCCTTCACCCTTTGGGTAAATAATCTTATTACTGACCACATGAAACAGGGTTTCATCTGTATTTGCAAGGATATATCATACAAAATTACGATCCCAGCAACAATTACAAGAAGTGTGAAATGGTCCCCAAACCCCAAGTCCATGATTTGCTGCTGGAACAAACAGCAGGAGATTTTTGCAGTTCTGGCTGAGAGAAAACATACTAAAATAAAAGGCCTTTGGAGAATTAGAGCATAAGCTTTTCTTTCATCACCACCAATAAGGAGTAGCCTGAAGCAACAAAATGCTACTGAGGTAGCAACTACTATAATACTTTTATCACATTTCAGCCGGGATCAACCTTTCTTCTCTCACAAAAGCTTGCCTATTTCACATGGAAGATGAAAAGTAATCATGGGCATTCTTATCGCCCAATTCTGCTTTGAAGCGTTTGATAAAGCTGAATTCACTGCTAATTCCATTTGTATCTGATTTCATAGACACACTCACATACCACCAAATATAATTCCTGAGACACTATAGCAAAACAAGGGACCAACTGAATATATCAAACTGATTATTCACAAAACAGAGACCCGTGAAAATTTCCAGACCTTTGCTGTTATTTCCAAGATCTGTTCTGGATGTCCATCTTTGTTTGCTTAGACAGTCTGTTAATGAATCTGGTTTTCACATGCTCATGTCCACTTCCGCTTATAATATACCCCTTGTACATACAATTTTAATATACCCCTTTTACACTTCCCCCTGAGATTTGTTTGGCCTCTTTCCTCCTGGTCTTTAAGCAACATCTAAATATGTGGCTATTTAAAAAGGCTTTCCCTGGGTATTAATATATGCTATGAAGGATTTGCTGTTTATGCACTTTATTTTTTCTTTCTTTGTTTTGTTTGTTTTTAGGCCATCTTGCTCCTGTTATGATGCTCAGATAGATATTGTTTTGTTTCTGGTCCATGGGCTCACGAAGAGTCGGACACGACTGAACGACTGAACAACAATGTTTTTATTATTGGATTGTTTATTTATTGTGTATCTTGATCGATGTTTGTACAACTTTTTTGTAAACTGCCCAGAGTAGCTGTACAGCTCGATGGAGTGGTATATAAATAAATAAATAAATAAATAAATAAATAAATAAATAAATAAATAAATAAACAAACAAGCCCAGCCGCACTTTCAGTTTTCAGTCTCAGATATAAACATATATTGGGACTTGACCATCATCCTCACTTCTCCTTCCATTGGGGACTGTTTTTCAACTAAACCTTTGAACCACTGCAGTATCTCTACTGTTGTCCAGTGAGTCTTGTTTCCTCATGTTGTGTCCAAACCTTGACAGCCCCAGTTCAGCTGTTTCCACTTTCAGGGAGAGTTCAGCCCTGATTTGATCTGGGACCCACCTGTCTGCCTTAATTGTTGCTCCACAATGTCCATAAAGATCACATTTTTCCTCCATCAGTAGTAGTAGTAGTAGTATTGTTTATTTACGGTCATAGACCAAAAAAGTTTTTTTCACTGTTGACCTTTCAGATCTACCCATAGTAATGTGAAATGCCATAGTATTGTTTGATCAGGACCTTAGTTTCAGTTAATACAATGTTATTCTTAATACTCACAGATACTTTGTATTTATCTCAGTGGCTGACCTGGCCAAACAACAACAACAACAACAACAACAAAACCAAAGGTTCCATCTATTCAATCAAGCAGGCACTGACCTCTCACAGCTTTCCCTCTCTGTGTGTATTAGAAATGGAAAAATGTTTGCTTAATTCTTTGTTGTTGCCAATTTAAGCTGTCTTTTTTAACATTTAATTTTTTAAAAAAATATTATTTATTTTCTACACAGTACAATACATATATTGCTCATCACCTGTTGTGTTACATAGGTCAATCACAATTATTTTCCCAACATTTCAGCCCATTGTCATTCATATCTCTTTTCACATTTCAGAGGAACATATTTTCATATTTATTTATTATTTATTTATTATTTATTTGTTACACTTCCATACCACACCATCTTCCATAAGGAACTCTGGGCGGTTTACAGATTAAAAGACATCAGATAAAAGAGCAATACAGTGGAACCTTGACTTACATACTGCTTGACTTGCATCATATTTGACTTGCATCAAGAAGGGGCCTGTTTGACTTGAGTCGCAGGCTTTGACTTACATCTCGGAGCCCCGGCGCAAGGCACCGGAATTGGGCGGCAGCCACAACCCAGCATCGCGGCTGCCGCCTCCAAACTGCTCCTGCCTTCTTCCCCTCCTCCGGCGGCTTCGGCGAGGCCAGCTCAGTGCACCTGGAGCTGGTCCTCGGCCTCACCGAAGCCAGCACTGCTGCCGGAGGAGAAGAATGGCCGGGAGCTCGGGGCTGGCCTCGCTGGTTAGACAGTCGGCTCAGTCTTGTAAAAAATCTGGCTGCAGAAGTCTGGTCCACAATGGAAGCCTTTTAGTTGGAGAGCTGTAAAGTTGTGGGACTCTAATGGGTAAGCATAGAGTTGTTCAAAACTTGGAACATCAGGTTAAAAATCAGTAAAACTTAAATGTTAGACATTGTTTCTATGAACATTAAAAAGTGGAGGCATATAACTTGTGGACTATAATTCCACTGCCTCCTCCTCTCTTTGAAGAGACATTTCATTTACATCTCCAGAAGGAATCTCCTATCCCAGTCAAATTTGTGTTAAATTGCTGTTTTCGGGGGTCTTTTTCATCATCTGGAACGGATTAATACGCTTTCCCGTTACTTTCTATGGGAAACGTTCATTTGACTTAAGTCATGTTTGACTTAAGTCTAGACCACTGGAACGGATTAATGACGTAAGTCAAGGTTCCACTGTATGGGGAAACATCAGGTAGGAAACTACAATATAAGCAAAAGAGGGGAAACCCTCAACAAGATGCAGCAGACAAAAAAAGAAGAAAGAAAGAAAGAAAGAAAGAAAGAAAGAAATTAAGTTGAAATAAGGTCACCATATGCCTCCTTAAAAAGCATCGTTTTTAAAGCCTTTTTGAAGGTGGGCAGGGACTGTGCAAGGTGCAGCTCACTCGGTAGATGGTTCCATTAAAAAGGGCCAACAACAGAGAAGGCGCGGCTGCGCGTTGCCGACTTCCGTGCCTCCCTGGGAGTGGCCACCCTGAGTGAGCGCGCCCGTGATATTCCTTTTTATTCCATGGGTATTCTACCTATCTTTACTCATATCTATTTTAATCTAATAAAAAATAGAAATAACCAAATACAATATTGCAATAACCTATCTGATGTTAGCAGTATACTCAATCCTAATATTTTAATTAGAGATGGACACAAAATGAACTTTTAATTTATTTTGTTATTTGTTATTCATTTCATTAGCTAACAAAACAAATAACAAACCAACCCATCAAAGAAAAACAAAATGAAACGAAACGGAAATTTCCATTTTGTTTGCTTCATTTTTTGTTACCCCCTCCTACCTTGTCACCACCTTCCTGGTCCAAAACAGAATGAACCGAACTATTGGTTTTCTGTTTCATGCCCAGCTTTAATTTTAATTCTTCAATTAACTAAGCTACTTTTAAAAACTCTTTAAAGTAACCTAATAAATCCTTAACAAGACATATTTACCTATTCTTCTAATAATTAAATAATTTCAAAGGCCTTCTATAAGAACTTAACAACATAAGAACAGCCTTGCTGGAACAGGCATTCTGTCTCACACAGCAGCTCACCATTTACTTCAGAGTATTCCCAAGCAGATGTCTTCACTTGCTTATGATTCCCTGCATATGGCATTGAGAGTTATCCTTTCTATCTCTCCAACATGGAGGTTGTCCCTAGGCATCCATAATGATAGCCATTGATACCCCAGTTCTCCATGAACTTGTACAGTTATTTCTTGAAGCTGTCAAGTCTGACAGCTGTCATGAATTCTTCTGGCAGGGAGTTCCACAGACCAGTGATCCTCTTGGTGAAAAAGTACTTTCTCTTGTTGGAGATCTAGCACCCAAAAGTTTCATGGAGTGCCCCCTAGTTCTAGCATTGTGCAATAGGGACAACAGTATTTCCTTATCTACTTTGTTCACACTGTGTATGATTTGTAAACTTAAATCAGGTCACCTCTTAGGTGCCGTCATTCAAGAGTGAAGAGGCCCAGTCATTGCAGCAACAGATAGTAAGGAAAGTGTTCCAATCTCCTAATCATTCTGGTTGCCTTCCTCTGCAATTTTTCCATTTCTATAATATCCTTCTGGAGGTATGGTGACCAGAACTGTACACAGTACTCCAAATGGGGCCTCACCATAGATTAATAAAGAGCCAAGATGATACTTGCTGACTTATTTGGGTTCCTAATGATCCCCAGCATTGAGTTTGCTCCCCCCCCCACTGCTGGGGCACACTGGGTTGACACCTTCATTGAGCTGTCCACCAGGACACCAAGGTCCCTTTCCTGGTTTGTTGCAGAGAGTTCAGACCCCATTAGTTTATAAATGCAATCGCCTCAACGTGCATTACTCTGCACTTACTAATGTTGAAGCTCATTTGCCACTGGTTTGCTCACTCCCCTAGTGTCAAGAGATCCCTCTGGAGCTCCTCACAATCTCTCTCAGTTTTTACTACCCTGTATTTACTACTCCTTGAGGCAGTGGAAAATAGGAAGGCCTGGCGAGCTCTGGTCCATGGGGTCACGAAGAGTCGAACACGACTGAATGACTGAACAGCAACATTATTTAGTGTCATTGGCAAATTTGGCTACCTTGCTATTCCCTGCCTCCCACAAGCTGGGTACTCATTTCACTGACCTCAGAAGGTGGAATGCTGAGTGAACCTTGAGCCACCTACCTGGGAATTGAACCCCAGGCCATGAGCACAGTTTTAGCTGCAGTACAGGCATTTAACCACTGTGCCACAAGGGTCTTGTGAGAAATGCTGAACTACAGAATTTCTTTTAGAAGTCTAAGAGATTAGCATATATTTATATTTTAGGCTGGTCTACATATTTCTGTTATCCATTCCCAAAATCATGACAATCAATTAATGGCTTTAAACAATCAAAATACAGGGAACTAACTTCTTTCTATGTGATTACTTCATTAAGCCAATACAGTGGTACCTTGTATAAAGGAATTAATTTGTTCCAAATGAAATTATGTTAAGCAAATTTTCCTTTATACAAATTTCCCATAGGAATGTATTAACAATGGCGTAATCCCATTTTTATGTTGTATGGATTTGCCCCATAGGTGATTCTGTTAAGCGAATCTCCCCCTATCTCCGGAATAGTTTATGTTGTACAAATTTTATGTTATACAAACTGATTGTAATACAAGGGTCCACTGTAGTTCTTCTTCTGAATTTTCTCCTTTTCTGCTATGTTCATTGCCTTCATGCGTTTTTTTCATATCTTGGTTATTGCTTTGCCAATGGAAAGTTCCACCCCCCAATAATACAAATGTATTTATCTTCTTCCTCTCTGGATTTGGATTTGTTCTGTCCACACATTCATCCTGCACCAATATTGTAAATGTCTGTAAATTAGAATCAGCTCTCTGATCTGGTTCTGTAACATGATAAAGTTTGGGTCTCTTTGCTATCTGCCCTGATTCTATATCCTGGTTTGACTTGGAATATTGTCCAGTCTGTGATTTAAAAACTTCTAAAGTCAACTGTAATCCACAAAAAAGTTCCTTTACAAGTTGCTCTTGTGACCACATTTTATTGTAATTTATGCCTCTCAGTTTCCATGAGAGAGGGGTGTAAAACAAGGAGATGCATAAAAAAGAAGAGCAAAGGGGGGGGGGGAGAAAGAGAGCGAGAGAGAGGTGGTTACTTCACATCCTTCCTCGAGCCTAGGTGAACTTGCCTCTGTGTTGAAATCGGTTTTCAACACAGATTGAGAAGTGGATTGAAAAGATTCCCGAGCTCCAGGACGGGAATCTCTCACCCCGCTTGGAGCGCAGTTCGGGGGGCATGGTCGGGGTGAACTCAGATTGACCCCACAAGGACGTGAGGTCAGTTCCTTCGAACTCGGATTGACCCCACAAGGACGTGAGGTTACGTTCCTTCGAACCGGTCTCCAGTGGGGCCGCGAACTGCAGCGAGAGGGACGTGAAGTATCAGCCAGAGAGAGGGGGGGGGAAAGAGATGGAGGGGGAGAGAGAGAGAAAGTTCTGTTTTCACTCTGCTTTGGGGTTTATTTTGAAAATGTGCTGTGTGCATTCCAAGGTCAGATAAGTCCTTTGAAAAATAGGCTCCTCACCAGTGCATCTCTCCTAGTCTGCCATTAAAAAAGAAAAACAAAGCAAAAGAAGGCTTTTCTTATTAAAAATTATTTTTTGCCTGCCCAGAGAAGCAACAAGGCAAAGAATCCAATGACGTCTTCAAGTAGCACTGTCTTCCACGCGTCCACCCCTCCTTTGCTGAAAGCCACTCTTTTTAGACAGGGAATTAGTGCTTATTTAAAGAAAAAATCCAAGCGACATCAAGATGAATCTTTACATAGAGAGATAAAGGGACAAGAGGAGTTTTACTCACAACAGTAAAGCGCCAAAATATACAGCTATAAATTGTCCGGTGCCAACAGCTTTGCTGCCACCATCAATGTAGTTAAGGGCATTGGGGTTTCCTCCAGTAGGAGATACAACCATTTCTGGACCAACAGAGTCCACCGTTGCTTTCTCCGTGGTCGAACAGACTGTGCCTCTCTTCATCCCCCCTCCAAGGAGACTTGCCTCTTTTCTAATTAAACCTCATAAACTACAGAATTTATCAAGTTGTCTTGCCACGGCGAGGCCGGAACAGAAGTCCCACCGATTTAAGCTGTCTTGATAGCATAGGAAAACTGAACAAAGTATTTTAAAGCCTTGCAAGTTTCCTTGCCTGCAGACAAGACCAAGAGAAAACTGGTTTCCCCATCAGTCTGTAATTTGCATTAAGTGTGTCTAATATCAATTCCCTTTAAGAAACCAAAATCATATACACACACAGCAAGATTGTGCAGAATGGCTGATTGTTAACAAAGATACAAACTTATCTAGTGCTTCAAATTCTTGAACAAAGTGGCCGACTGGGCAATTTTTGCAGTTTGTTCAAATGTGGGAACTGTGCACTTGTGTAAGCAAAAGCAAAAAGCAAAGTGTTCTGCTTATATACCGCCCCATACCACTACAAGTAGTCTCTGGGCAGTTTACAATTTTAATTACAGTGTGCAGGCTACACATTGCCCCCCCCCAGCAAGCTGGGTACTCATTTTACCGACCTCGGAAGGCTGGAAGGCTGAGTGAACCTTGAGCCTGCTACCAGGGATTGAACCCAGGTCATGAGCACATGAGACTCTGTTGAACAAAAACACTTTTATTTATTTATTTATTTATTTATTATTCATTTTTTCATTGATATCCTGCTCCCATTTCCCAAAGGGAACTCTGGGCGGTTACAATAATCTAAAAAATTTACAATATCTGTAACTCTCCACCCCACCCACCCCCAGAAACATCATTCTTGTCAAGGTGGGAATGGTAATCAGAGTATCAATGCCATATTTGTGGATGAGAAGACTTCCCCTGTCCTTGTCTGTGATGATAAGACATGGGGATTTACATTCGAAGTGTGAATTAAGGATGGATTGGAAAAGGGCAAAACCAGATTGCAGAAGTAACTCATTACAGATAAGTTACATTTGCTTACGTATTCTCCCCAGGAACTCAGACATTATAAAGTTAGAGTTGCAACTTAGTGGGCGATAACTGCACCCAATTTGCTGAATAATTGTGGTTTTTCATAGTTAAGGGTCTAGCTCACATAATGGTGGAGGAGGGCCATCAAAAGGTTCAAATCCTAAGTTGTACTACGTCTTGTGCTTCTGCCTCGTGCTCTGCAGGGGGTGTTGAAGAGAGAATTTCTTTGTATCATTGGTAGAAAGCTGGTAGCCTTCAGCTATGTATTTTTTCCCCAACTAAGATTAGCTATGTAAATTACTTTTGAGAAATGTGAAAAGTATATTGTTGAACCACTGAATAGCCCAGCAGGGATTCCAGTTCCCTACTGTGCCTCTTTGACAGACTCAATGCAGTTCTGAGATGATGATGATGATGATGACGATGATGATGACGACGACGACGACACTTTCATAAAAGTGACAGGGACTGGACTCAATGTTGTCCTGATATGATGATGATGATGATGATGACGATGATGATGATGATGACGATGATGACGACGACAACAACAACAACAATGACAACGATGACAACAATGACAACGATGACAATGATGACAACAACAATGACAACAATGACAAGGACAACGACGAAACATTTATAAAAACAAAGAAAGAATCGCAGCTACAATATGTGGTCTCTGAGCACAATCCAAAACCAGGTTTCAGCCATACCAGGAGCCTCGTGATGGAATGGTTAAATGCAGTGCTGCAATTCAAACTTTATTCTTGAGGTTCACTCCGGCGTCTGTCTTTCAAGGTCAATTAAATGAATACCCAGGTTGCTGAGAGGATGTGAAAGGGCATTTAGCTTGCATAATTAAATTGTGAATCACCCAGAGAGTGCTTTACGTGCTATGGGGCTCCATATAAGCAGCACTCCTTGCTTTATTGGATGACATAAAAGGGTCCTTTCATATTTTACAGTGCTGTCCTCTTCATCAGGTGAGGTATCAGGTCAGTTTCAAAGGATTTTGAAACACTGAGTGAGTCAGCTTCAGATCCATTGACTTCCACATCTACCTAGGATGAGTTTTGGATTTCTAAACTCCCCACTGTCTGTGAAGATTCTCAGTCAACCAGGTGAGTTTATCTGGAAGTTGAGTCATGGCAACTGGACTTTTATTTCTTGAGAGATTGAAACTAGAGATGGGCACGAAACGCACATTTTTTCGTTTCCGTTACTGTTTGTCGTTTCCGTTATGTAACAAAACGACAAACGAAAATTGTGATGAAAATGAAACGAAACGAACAGAACCACGAAGATTTTGTTCGTACGCTTCGTTTCCATTACTGGCAGCGTGCAATGAAATTGAGCTGTTTTAAATGTTAAGAAACGCCCTGGACATCCATAAAAACGCAGCGATAATTATTTATACTGCCTGATAATACCTACAGGGGGGTTGGGGGCCTTAAAGCATGCATTTATGTCTTTTCTTAGATCGCTGTATTTTTTTCCTTTAAGGGGAGTTAGGGGACATTGACCCAATATGGCTCCCAGATGCCTAATATTGATTTCTTGGGTATTAAAACGCCCTGGACATCCATAAAAATGGATGTCGCCACTCCAGCCACAACATGGAGGCAAGCCATGTGATGGGATCATGTAAATTACTGGACAACTTCAACCAATAGCATGCCCAGGTTGCAGACAGGGCAGGTCTGGCAGCCACAGAGAGCATAAAAAGCTCTGGCAGCTCCCGGAAATGCTTTAAAAATCGCGCAAAAAGCGGATAGAAACGACAATCGAAAAACAAAAAACGGAAATGAAAATTTTTCAAGAAATTCACGAAAAACGGAAAGGAACCGAAACAGACCTCTCAACGACAAACAAAACACCATTTTTTATTCGTTTTCATCACAATTTTCGTTTGTCATTTCGTTACGTAACGGAAATGACAAACAGTAACGGAAACGAAAAAAATGTGCGTTTCGTGCTCATCTCTAGAGGTCATGTCTCTAAACCTTGGCTTTTCTATTTGCAGCTCTAGTCACTCAATAGTTGGACCAGCTCTGCCAACATTCCCTTTAACCCCAGTTTCACTTATTTACCTTATTTCCATAAATGAAACAAAACCCTCCACTTCCTGATTACCGAAATGCTCCTGGAATCCACATGCAGCCTTTCAGGGACATAGGGAGATATGGTTATCGCTGTGGGTGGTGGAGAAAAAACATACAGTAGGACCCTCGTATCCACTGATTCACTACCCACTGATTCCGTTATCTGTATATGGCAATCTACAGTGTAAAGGCCAGCAAAATTGGGGGCAGAGGAGGAGGAGGCTGCATGGCTGCCAGCTTCTCTGCCTGCTTGAGCAGCAGAGAGAGCCTTTGTTATAGTGCATATGCACCCAAGTCCCCGAGAAGCACCCTCCAAGGCCGGACAATGTTCGCCACCCTGGTACCAGAAAAGGGATGCCAGCAGCCCTCCA
>JAWVWN010001731.1:0-36628 GCA_037367305.1 Phrynocephalus vlangalii | reverse complement strand
TGGTTTGGGGTGGCATTAAACAATTAATATTTAATGCCCCCCAAACTAGCATAATATTTGATGGGTTTGATGTTCAATATATTGTTTTGGGGTGTATCCATTACATCATATTAGTTTTGGCATCCATTTGTCTCACAACAACTGCCCATTCTGTGTCATTCCACTCCATTTTGTCCTTTACCAGGTACCCAAAGTATTCCCTGGAACCCAATTTTGGTTCCTACAATTTGCACAGCATACGTTTTAGCCAGCAATGTCTAGAACAACATGATTTCTGTGGAAGTTCCGTTACTTAGAATCATAGTTAGAAGGGGCCTACAAGGCCATTGAGTCCAACTGCCTGCTCAGTGCAAGAATCCATATCAAAGCAGACAATCTGACAAATGGTTGCCTAATTTTCTCTTAAATGCTCCAGCATTGGAGCGCTCATCACTTCCAGAGGTACAGTGGTACCTCTTAAGACAAATGTCTTGTAGGACAAAAAACTCATAGGAAGAAAAAAAATCTGGGAATAGGCATGCTTCACATCATAAAAATTCCCTATAGAATGCTTTGCAAGACAAGAAAAACACATTCTGCATGTACCCAGGAAAAAAACCAGTTATCTATGTCTTTTTTCTAGCCTCCAGAATGGATTAATCCATTCCCAATACATTCCTATGGGAAACAGAATTTGTAGGACAAAATTTTCATGAAACGAAACAACCCATAGCCTCCTGAACAGATTAATCCATTTTCAATGCATTCCTATGGGAAACCATGTTTTGTAAAACAAAAAATTCTGAAAAAAAATTGACCTGTAGAATGAGTTAAATTTGTTTTAAGAGGTATCACTGTAGTTTGTTTCATTGCAATACTGCTATAAGAGTTAAGATTTTTTTTGCTAACATTCAGCCTAAATCTGAGTTTCTGCAATTTAAGCCATTATTATTTGTCCTGCATTTTGGAATGACTGAAAACAGACCCTTTCACTCCTCTGCATGATAGTTTTTCAAGTACTTGAATAGTGCTATCATATCTTCTCTCAGCCTTTGTTTATCTAGTAGAGATGGGCATAAATAAGAAAAATGGCATTTTGGTTTTTCATTTTCCATTGAGAGGTCTGTTTCGGTTCGTTTCCATTTTTCATAAATTTTTGGAAAAATCTCGTTTTTGTTTTTTGTTTTTTTTGTTTTTCATTTCTACCCGCTTTTTGCGTGATTTTTAAAGCATTTCCATGCGCGGGCGTCCCCCAACGCCCCAGACCAGAGAGAAAACACTAAAAAAAAGTGATGCTGGCAGAGACACATTATAGACTAGGTATGCAGGGAGGCTGCAAAGGCAGCGGTGGGCATTGCCCAGGGTGCAAGGCAGCCGCAGAGTGACTGCACTGTGGGGCAGGGGAGGGTACTCACCGAGGGAGGCTGCAGGACTGAAGCTAGAGTCGCAGAGACAGCAATCTCACCCTAACTCCCACCGGAGACTGCAAGGAGGACGGGGGCTACCAGAGCTTTTTATGCCCTCTGTTGCTGCCAGACCTGCCCAGTCTGCAACCTTGGCATGCTATTGGTTGAACATGATCCCATCACATGGCTTGTCTCCATTTTGTGGCTGGCAACATCCATTTTGTCATCCTTAAAGGGAAAAGAAAAATACATCGCAATGGGAGAAGACAAAAACAAACGTTTTAAGGACCCCAACCCCCTGGTAGGTAATAATTTCAAATAGTTTTTGCATTATCGCTGTGTTGTTACGGATGTCCAGGGCGTTTTAATACCCAAGAAATTAATATTAGGCATCTGGGAGCCATTTTGGTTTGATGTCCCCTAACTCCCCTTAAAGGAAAAAAGTCCAGCAATCTGAGAAAAGACATAAACGCACGTTTTAAGGACCCCAACCCCCCCGGTAGGTATTATCAGACAGTATAAATAATTATAGCTGCATTTTTATGGATGTCCAGGGCATTTTTTAACATTTAAAACAACTCATTTCATTGTGCGTCACCATTAACGAAAACGAAACGTAACGAACCCAATTTTCGTGGTTCTGTTCATTTCGTTCCATTTTCATCACAATTTTCATTATTCGTTTCGTTACATAACGGAACGAATAACGAATAACAGAAACGAAACAAAGTATTTTGTGCCCATCTCTATTATCTAGGCTAAAATGCCCAGTTTCAGGCTGTCCTCATGGGGCTCTGTGTCCAACTCCTTGATAATCTTTGTTGCCCTCCGCTGAACTTGATCCAGTTTGTTAGCATCCTTCTTAATGTGTGTCATCCAGAACTGGAAGCAGTACTCAAGATGAGGCCTGACTAGTGCTGAATAAAAAGAGACTAATACCTCCCTGATAACCAACATAGTGTGGTTGGCTGGTGTCGAGTCAGACATCCTGGAATGTGAAGTCAAGTGGGACTTAGAAAGCACTGCAAACAGCAAGACCAGTGGAGGTGATGGCATTCCAGTTGAACTATTTAAAATCTTAAAAGATGATGCTGTTAAGGTGCTACATTCAATACACCAGTATATTTGGAAAACTCAGCAGTGGCCAGAGGACTGAAAAAGATCAGTCTACATCCCAATCCCAAACAAGGGCAATGCCAAAGAATGCCCCAACTATCATACAGTTGCACTCATTTCACATGCTAGAAAGGTTATGCTCAAAATTCTACAAGGGATGCTTCAGCAGTATGTGGATAGAGAACTCCCAGAAGTGCAAGCTGGATTTCAACGGGGCAGATCAAATTGCCAATATCCGATGGATTATGGAGAAAGCTAGAGAGTTCCAGAAAAACAGCTACTTCTCCTTCATACATTATGCCAAAGCCTTTGACTGTGTGGACCACAAGAAACTATGTCAAGTGCTTAAACGAATGGGAGTGCCTGACCACCTTATCTGTCTCCTAAGAAATCTATATGTGGGACAATCAGCAACAGTCAGAACTGGATATGGAACAAATGACTGGTTTAAAATTGGGAAAGGAGTATGACAAGGCTGTATACTGTCACCTTGCCTATTTAATTATTTGCAGAGTACATAATGCGAAAGGCAGGACTGGATGAATCACAAGCCAGAATTAAGATTGCTGGAAGAAATATCAACAACCTCAGATATGCAGATAATACTACTCTGATAGTAGAAAGTAAGAAGGAATTAAAGAACCTCTTAATGAGGGAGAAAGAGGAGAGCGAAAAAATGGTCTGAAGCTCAACATAAAAAAACCTAGGATCATGGCCACTGGTCCCATCACTTCCGGGCAAATAGAAGGGGAAGAAATGGAGGCAATGACAGAGTTTATTTTGTTGGGTTCCTTGATCACTGCAGATGGTGACTAGAACAATGAAATTAAAGGACTCCTGCTTCTTGGGAGGAAAGTGATGGCATACTTAAGAAGCATCTTAAAAAGCAGATACATCACTTTGCCAACACAAGTCTGGATACTCAAACTATGGTTTTCCAGTACAGTAGGACCCCAGTATCCACTGGTAATTGGTTCTAGGCCTTCCCATGAATAACACAATTTGTGGATAAGAAAGATTGCCACCAACCAAAAATAAAACTGTTGCTTTGTGATGATAGCTTGCTTTATGACTGCTGTTTAACGATAGTAACTTGCTTTACTCATGCTGTTTGTAACAGTAGCTTGCTTTACAGCTGCTGCTTTACAACAGTAGTTTGCTTTACAGCTGCCATTTGTGACAATAGCTTGCTTTGTGGCTGCTGAATTATTTATTTAATTTTTTCCTCTGCCAACTGTGGATAGCTGAATCAGTGGTTAGTGAATCACTGGATATGGGGGTCCTACTGTAGTGATGTATGGAAGTGAGTGCTAGATAATAAAGAAGGCTGATTGTCGCTTTTGAACTGTGGTGCTGGAGGAGATTCTTGAGAGTCCCCTGGACTGCAAGGAGATCAAACCTATCCATCCTGAAAGAAATCAACCCCAAATGTTTACTGGAAGGACAGATTTTGAAGCTGAGGCTCCAATACTTTGGCCACCTCAGGAGGAGAGAGGAATCCTTGGAAAAGTCCCTGATGTTGGGAAAGAGTGAAGGCAAAATAAAAAGGGGACGGCAGAGAATGAGATGGTTGGACAGTGTCACTGATGCAACCAACATGGATTTGACCAATCACTGGGAGGCAATGGATGACAGGAGGGCCTGGTGTGCTCTGGTCCATAGGGTCACAAAGAGTCAGACATAGCTTAATGACTGAACAACAACAAAATAGCTCATGATTAGAGATGGGCACAAAATGAACTTTTTTCATTTCTGTTATTCGTTATTCGTTTCATTATGTAATGAAATGAATAACAAACGTTGTGATGAAATTGGAACGAACAGAACAGAACCACGAAAATTAGCTTTGTTATGTTTTGTTTTTCGTTAATGGTGGCACACAATGAAATGAATGTTTTAAATGTTAAAAAACGCCCTGGACATCTATAAAAATGCAGCGATAATTATTTATACTGTCTGATAATACCTTACCAGGGGGGTTGGGGTCCTTAAAACATTTGTTTTTGCCTTCTCCCATTGCAATGTATTATTATTTTCCCTTTAAGGATGACAAAATGGATGTCGCCACTCCAGCCACAACATGGAGGCAAGCCATGTGATGGGATCATGTAAATTCTTGGACAACTTCAACCAATAGCATGCCCAGGTTGCAGACTGGGCAGGTCTGGCAGCCACAGAGGGCATAAAAAGCTCTGGCCCATCCTCCTTGCAGTCTCTGGTGGGAGTTATTTTCACTTTAGGCCAGGCAGGCAGGTGTGTGTCTCTGTGTTCCTGCCGGCTGCAGCCTGGCTCTTAGGGGAGAGAAATAAGGGATTTCTCTCTAGCTTCAGTCCTGCAGCCTCCCTGTTTGCGTGTGTCCGTTCCTCTCAGTGAGTACCCTCTCCTGCCCCACAGTGCAGTCACTCTGCGGCTGCCTTGCACCCTGGGCAACGCCCGCTGCTGCCTTTGCAGCCTCCCTGCGTACCTAGTCTATATTGTGTCTCTGCCAGCATCATTTTTTTAGTGTTTTCCCTCTGGTCTAGGGCGTTGAGGGACATCTGCGCGCAGAAATGCTTTAAGTTGTGCAAAAAGCGGGTAAAAACAAAAAACGAAAAATGAAAAATGAAAATGATTTTTTTTTCAAAAATTCATGAAATTTTTGAAATTCTCTTCTCTTTTCTTGTGCTTGTTTTTTTTAGCTGTTTTTATTGTGAGCCGCCCAGAGTTCCCTTCTGGGAAGATGGGCGGGGTATAAGATTAACAAATAAATAATAATAAATAAATAAATAAATAAAAATGAAAATGAACTGAAATGGACCCCTCAATGAAAAATGAAAAACCGAAGCGCCATTTTTTCAATTCGTGCCCATCTCTACTCATGATACCCGGAAATCATACCTCGGTTAATGCAGTGCAAAACAGCACTGGCCTTTTTTGAAGCTACGTCACACTGATGGCTCCTATTCAGCTCATGATCAGCACCAGTTCCAAGATCCTTCTCACTTGTAGTGTTACTGAGCCAAGTATCCCCCGCCTTGCAACTGTGCATTTGAGTCCTCATCCCCAGGAGCAGAACGTTCTGTTGTTTTTAGTTCCGTCCTCAAGCCTATCAATATATTTTTGGATTTTGTTTCTGTCTTGAAGGGTATTAACTATTCCACCCAATTTTTTGTCATCTGCAACTCTGATCAGAATTCCCCACACTTCCTCATACAAATCATTAATAAAAATATTGAAGAGTACCAGGCCCAGGATAGATCCTTGGGATACCCCACTCGTTCCTTCCTTCCAGATTGAGAAGAAGCCATCAACAAGCATTCTCTGAGTACGATCTTGTAATCAACTGTGTATCCATCTAACAGTTGTTCTCTCCGGCCCACATCTAATGAGCCTTCTAGTCAGGATATCATGGGGCACTTGTTGTGCTGCCAGCATTTAGTCATGCTTGACAGATGCATATGGTTTCTTTTGCTTTCTCAGAAGCTGTTGTTTTGAGATGCTATGCAAGATAAAGGTTTGGCCCCCAAAAGGACCTGGAACAAGGTTTCTGTGGATGGTTTCTTTTGGAAAGACCAAAAAGTCATTTAATTCTTTATGTGCATCTCTGTGGTTGGCACGTGAAGGTCCTCCTTCTAGGGTGCAAGGGTGCACTGGGAAAAAGGCTTGCACCAGAGGCGTAGCTAGGGTTTGGAGCGCCTGGGGACAAAGTCAGTTTTTGAGCCCCCTCCTGTCCCCAACTGTGTCTCACCCACTGAGCAAGGAGTGTCCAGTCGTAGGGGAACAGTGGGGGAGGGGAGAACAATCCCTCTTTCTCACACCCTCTTTGGGGATCTCCCAGACAAGGCTCTCCTGTGCAAACTACACAGTGCCAAGCAGGCAATTTTTTCCCAAGCATCACCTCCGCAGCATACGTCCCCCTCCTCCTTTCCCCCCAGCTAAGGCTTGGCGAATATTAGCCTGTGAAAAGGAGGAGAGGGAAGCAGGCAATGGGATTTTTTTCCAAGCAGCACTTCTGTTGCACGCTTCCCTCTCCTCCTTTCCCTTGGCTAACAATTGCCAAGCCTTAGCAGAGGTGGGGGAAAGGAGGAGGGGGAGCAATCGATGGAGGTGCTGCTTGGGGTTAAAAAAACTCCTGCTTCCCTCTCCTTCCTCTCCACCAAGCCTTAGTGGGGTGAAAGGAGGACTGCTGGTGGGATGGCACATAGCTTCCTCCTCCTGCTCCCCTTCCAGGTGCCCACAGATTGCTGTGTGCCCTGGGACAAATGCACTCTTTCACCCCTCCCTAGTTATGCCAGTGGCTTGCATATACCTTCACACTTACATCTACATGTGTAATTTTTACTTTTGCAGATTTTGACTGCTCAGGAACCTTTGGACCTTCATTTGAAAGAAGGTTCAGCTTTTCAAATGGGTTAAATTACTCCTACTCTGAGATTCTGAAAGATTCACTTCCCTTGAGCTTCTTTTTACAAACAACTTACTTTTCCTGGACTAGATTTATGGCTTGTGGACTTTTCCTTCTTTATGTCTTCTCTCACTTTTTTCAACACTCCCCTCAACCCACATCACATATCAATGAGGTCCAGCCCTTTAAATATTTATCTTGTGATTTTTCCATTTTAATTTTCCTAGATCAGTTTTCCGGCACATTTCCCTGAATCTTCAGAAACCTATTCTTTGGAATATATAGCTGTACAGTGGACCCTTGTATAACAAACAGCTTGTATAACATAAAATTTGTACAACATAAAAATTCCGGAGATAGGGGAAATTTGCTTAACATAATTGCCTATGGGGAGAATCCATACAACATAAAAATGGGATCACTCCGTTTTCAATGCATTCCTATGGGAATTTGTATAAAGGAAAATTTGCTTAACATAATTTCATTTGGAATGAATTAATTCCTTTATACAATGTACCACTGTATGTCTTCTTTCCCAGTTTTATACCAAAGGCTGCTAAACAACTCTCTCAACACACACACACACACACACACACACACACACACACACACACACACACACACAATTGGGACACATCCATCTCTAGTTAGAGGGTGATTTGGGGCAGATGTAGTTTTTGATAAAGGAATACTTGTCACTAATTTGCATTACTATAATTTTATTTCATATCTTAATCTAAGTTGTTCTGCATTGCACTTCTCATTTCTTCGACACTGCATTGGAAGTGTCTTTACTTTCCTATGATTTCTTTTATATTTTGCCTCCAGTTCATGGATCTTTTACCCTGTTTATTTGCTATGGTTTAAATAAATCTTCAAATTAATTTCACCATAGCTTCAGGTTATCTCTAGTTACTCCTTCTCACCCACTGGGGCAAATATTGAACCTCATTTCACTCAGACGAATGAAAATAGACCCATTGCAGAAGTGGAAACTTGGTAAGTCAACACTTGTGTATTGTCAAGGGTTCTACTCAAATTAGTGCTAACAACTGGAGTTAGGTTTGCATTTTCTACTTTTCTAGTCACAGGGCTATGTGAATATAGGAATGTTCGAGTTCAGTCTTCTATCCATAGTGGAAAGACCTTGCTATTTTTGATAACCTCAGACAGTAGAGATCAGTTTGCAAGGCAAAATATCCCTTAAAGAAAGCTTTGGGAACCAGACTGTGATGAAGTATTCTCCCTGTTAGTGGATGTCTTTCTTTTTGTTTTGCAGTACAGTGGAACCTTGACTTCCATGCTGCTTGACTTGCAGCATATTTGACTTGCAGCGAGAAGGGGCCTGTTTGACTTGAGTCGCAGGCTTTGACTTACAGCTCGGAGCACCGGTGCAAGGCACTGGAATCGAGCGGCAGCCACGACCCAGCATCGCGCCTGCCGCCTCCAAACTGCTCCTGCCTTCTTCCTCTCCTCCGGCAGCGGCAGCTTCGGCGAGGCCAGCTCCGAGCATCTGGAGCTGGTCCTCGGCCTCGCCGAAGCCGCTGCTGCCACTGGAGGAAAAGAAGGGCTGGGAGCTCGGGGCTGGCCCCACTGGTTAGACAGTCGGCTCAGTCTTGTAAAAAATCTGGCTGCAGAATTCTGGTCCACAATGGCAGCATTTTAGTTGGGGAGCTGTACAGTTGTGGGACTCTAATGGTAAGCATAGAACTGTTCAGAACTTGGAATGTCAGGTTAAAAATCAGTAGAGCTTAAATGTTAGACATTGTTGCTATGAACATTAAAAAGTGGAGGCGTATAACTTGTGGACTATAATTCCACTGCCTCCTCCTCTCTTTGAAGAGACATTTCATTTACATCCCCGGAAGGAATCTCCTATCCCAGTCAAATTTGTGTTAAATTGCTGTTTTTGGGGGTCTTTTTCATCATCTGGAATGGATTAATCCACTTTCCCATTACATTCTATGGGGAAAGTTCATTTGACTTAAGGCATGTTTGACTTATGTCTAGACCTCTGGAACGGATTAATGACGTAAGTCAAGGTATTCACTTTACTCTTCTTATATTACATATCACATTGTTATAAACAATCCTGGGAAAGATTTTTGCCTGGAGGGCTGAAAATCTGTGGCTGAAGTTAAACAGCATTAAAGATATAAGTAAATAAGTAAATAAAAAGCCAGTTCCAGTGAAGGAAGTGAAGGGAGCAGCGTCCAACTTCCATTGGCTTTAAGATCCATCACATCCAATCATATCAGAAGACAAAAAGCAAGAAGAATGTAACTCGGCTTCTGCCTTCTTATTACCTTTTTTGTGTTAACAGTTCGCCGCATGTTTGTAAGAAGGTTGTGCTTCACATGGGAATGCCAGCATCAGGTGTTGATCCACTAATCTCATTTTAAGTCTTGAGCCTTCTGAAGTTCCTGGCTTGAAAATATATGCTTCCCACCGATTTGTTTAACCTGACTTGAGTGCCTGGCAACAGCGCATACTGCTGAATACAGCAATATAACAGCTGTCCTTGATACTATTGACAGACAAATCATCACCTTCAAGAAACAGAAATTCTCCTTCCTGCAAAATCAAAGGAAATTCTCCTAATTCTGGTGAATTGCTAAGCTACAGTAAACGTGCAGTTCCAACTGGACTTAAACAGTAGTTTCCCTCTGCAACTGTCACATCAATCTTGGACCTTTCTCTCTTAGATACATATTAAGCCTTTGAATTTAATAAGGGCTACAAAACCACAAGAGGCTATGGGGGTGATCTGTCACTTAACACATCCTTTGGTAGCTGACACCGAAGGACCGAGGCAGAGTTTTCCCAGAGTGCTGCTTTCTAGAATTGTCAAATGCTTAAAAATGTATAGCCTTGCAGGAACCCATAACGTTTTAAGCTCTTCTCTGTTGGAGTGGGTTAAATGGCCATTATGTAATGTATAAATGGAAACTCTCTCTCCCATCCCCAAGGTTTATAGCCTGTCTTTTCTGAAATGCAAAGAAAGGAATGATTTGTTTTAAGTGGGCAAGGCAACTGAGCTTGCAAATGTGCATTTTAATCCACGGCGCCTGGAGCCAGATATGGTGGGGGTGTTTTTTTTACTCTTTGTGATCTCTAGTGGTCCATGTTCATCCTATTGCTTCTTTTGTCTCACTCATCAACAGCCTGCAATTTATTTTAGGCCGTGGTTGATCCAATCTTTTGTTATGCACTGCACCACATTTCCTTTGGGAATAATATGCTGCAGGCTCTATGCTGGTGGCTGGCAAGTCTGTTGCCATCAATGGACATGGCGACAGCCAGAAAAGGTGTGGGTATCTATTTTCTTTCTCTATGGGCTCTATCCCACAACTGCAAAAATGTGCTTTTTACTTCCAGAAAAGCAGCCTCCAAAAATCGTGCCCTCATGAGCAGCCAGTTTTTCTGGGGGAGAAAAAATCAGCCATGCCCTCTGAAGCATGATTTCCTGGTACTACCTCGGGGGGGGGGGTAACTGTTGTTGTTTTTTAATTGCATGAAGATGTGCCTTTTTAGCTGACTCAAATGAAAACGGGGACTAGAAAAGCCACTTCTTATTCCCATTTTCCAGCAAGGCAGGGATCTTTCACACGATAGCAGAGACAAGAGGGGAGAGGCTTGGACGGAGCAGGATGCCGTTAACTGCATGCCTTCCTGTCAACCATAGCCTCCTCTTTAAGGGGGGAGTAGGGGGTGGAGGGTGCGAGGCTCCAGCTGTTTCGCTCTCCCCTCCTCCCCTTTCCCTCCGATGAACGAAGCCTTTCCGGTGCTTCCTCTGCAACAAACATATGTGTGTGCGTACACACACACTCACACACACACACACACACACACACACACACACACACACACACACACACAAAGATGCAGTATGGCACAATCCTGATCACAAAATTCACTTTTAATATCTATTTAAAATATTATTGGTATTTGAGTCTACCCCAAATCTTTCCTTCTACTGCTATATGAATGGACTTTCTCCCTTGATTACATGATATAATTTCTAGTAAACAAACATTCCCAGTAAAAATTAAATCACTTTCAAGCCATCAAGTAGAGGGGCAATCTCTAGGTGGGATGAAATTTTAAATATACTTTGATGAATGGTAGGCATCCATGATGTATCCTGCTATATACAAACCTAGCATGAATTTGGTCTCTTTGTGAATGACACAGAATGTATTAGATTGCCTAATTACAATAATCCCTGAGACTAAAGATATAATTAGAATAGTCTAGTCATCAATCTCATATCAATCTTTAACACTGATATGAAGGTTTTGAATATGGCTTTTTGATGAATGCTAATCCACATGTTGCAGTGACTCAGTTTGGAGTGAGAGGTCATTGGAGCAGAGTGGGATACCTATCAGAATAATTTTATGTAAAGGTTATTGTCACAGCCCATTATTATCTGATACGAGCATCCTTTTGTATCACTAGAAGCCCCATAAACTGAATCGAGTAGTGAAATATGAAGGGATGGAAGAAAGCACGAGAGTGAAGCTATATTCATTTATAGAGGTGTGTCGAGCTCTACTGACCTGGGGTTATGACTCACATAGAGAGGTCAGCAGCAACAGCAGCCTCTCCCTCTTCAGATAGCCACATTTGTGCAATGTTAAAGGAGGGCATGGCTAGCTCTAAACAGGCATTGATTCCACAGGGTGCCTTAGCAATGGAATACATTTTAACTGTTCAGAATTGTGGAAAGGCCAGTTTCTGCGTAAGCAAATCTGATTGATTGGGAGGAAAAGTGAAGGGAGAAAATATTTTAGATAAAAGCTGCTTCCCATTGGCCTAATGCACTCCTGATGTAGATGCAACCTGCAATAGATGATGTTTAACAAAACAAAAATCGCATCCACCTGACCTAGAAGTACTCGTTGTTGTTGTTGTTGTTGTTGTTGTTGTTCTTCTTCTTCTTCTTCTTCTTCTTCTTCTTCTTCTTCTTCTTCTTCTTCTTCTTCTTCTTGTTCTTCTTCTTCTTCTTCTTCTTCTTCTTCTTCTTCTTCTTCCTAGCATGTTCCTGCAGGTGCAGAGTACACTTTTCAGATCCCAGAACACCACTATGCCATCACAACCAGGCGTACTATGCTACTGGATGCCACCATTGCCTTGGAAATGAAAACCAAGATACTGGAAGTAGAGATGGGCACAAAACGGAAAAAAAAATCATTCCATTATTTGTTATTTGTTTCGTTACGTAATGAAACGAATAACGAAAATTGTGATGAAATTGGAACGAACCAAACAGAACCACGAAAATTAGGTTTGTTACGTTTCATTTTCGTTAATGAAATGAGCTGTTTTTAAATGTTAAAAAATGTCCTGAATATCCATAAAAACAGCGATAATTATTTATTCTGCCTGATAATACCTACCGGGGGGTTGGGGTCCTTAAAACGTGCATTTATGTCTTTTCTCAGATTGCTGTATTTTTTTTCCTTTAAGGGGAGTTAGGGGACATCGACCCAAAATGGTTCCCAGATGCCTAATATTGATTTCTTGGGAATTAAAATGCCCTGGATATCCGTAAAAATGCAGTGATAATTATTTGAAGTTCTTACCAACCAGGGGGTTGCAGTCCTTAAAATGTTTTTGTCTTTCTCCCATCGTGATGTATTTTTTCTTTTCCCTTTAAGGATGACACAAAATGGATTCCAGCCACAAGATGGAGGCAAGCCATGTGATGGGATCATGTAAATTCTTGGACAATTTCAACCAATAGCATGCCCAGGTTGCAGACTGGGTAGGTGTGGCAGCCACAGAGGGCATAAAAAGCTTTGGCAGTCCCCGTCCTCCTTGCAGTCTGTGGTGGGAGTTAGGGTGGGATTGCTGTCTCTGCAACTCGTTACTTTAGGCGAGCCAGGCAGGTGTGTGTCTCTGTGTTCCTGCTGGCTGCAGCCTGGTTCTAGAGAAAGAAGAGATTTCTCTTGCAGCCTCCCTGTGTGTGTGCATAACTCTTGGTGAGTACCCTCCCCTGCCCCACAGTGCAGTCACTCTGAAGCTGCTTTACGCCCTGGGCAAAGCCCGCCGCTGCCTTTGCAGCCTCCCTGTGTACCTAGTCTATACTGTGTCTCTGCCAGCATCATTTTTTTTAGTGTTTTCCCTCTGGTCTGGGGCGTTGAGGGACATCCGCGTGCGGAAATGCTTTAAGTTGTGCAAAAAGCGGGTAAAAACAAAAAACGAAAAATGAAAAACCGAAATGAATTTTTTTCAAAAAATTCACGAAAAACAAAAACAAACTGAAACGGACCTGCAATGAAAAACGAAAAACCAAAACGTCATTTTTTCAATTCGTGCCCATCCCTAACTGGAAGAAACCCATCTTCTTTCGGTCTGTTTATTTGGAGTGATCCACAGGTGGTAGCAGTCTCTAGGTACTCTTTTTTCTTGATAATTAGGCAGAGTCCAAAGTGGTTGAGATAGTAATTCCATGTCTGAACTAGTCATTGCAGTCTGTTCCCAGTGGTAATAGCAAACATGACATTACCAGCATAGAGGGGCGCATTGCTAGCATGGTCCAGGGAGCATTTTGCTGTAGGTCTTGTGTGATTAGTGTGACTACCATGACTAGTATAAACAGGAGTGGTGATAGTGCACAGCCTTGGTGCATTCCTACCATCACTGGAAACCTGTTAGAGAGACATTCTGGCCTCATGGCTGCTGATGTTTGTGTATATCATTTTGACCTATTCAATGAGTGGTTCTGGCACCTCATGGTTACAGCAGGCCCAGCAGATCAGTTTATGTGTGATACAGTCAAATGACTTCCCCAGGTCTACGAATGAGATGTACAATGGTTGAGTCTTCTCACAGTGTTTCTCTATGACCCATCCAGAAGAGGTGGCCAGTGCTGAATACAAAGACTGATGGAGAATCTTGATGGAAGTAGGAAGAAACCTGGCTTGTCATTTATATTTCTCAAAGGCTTGGATATTCACAATGTTCACCCCTCCCTCCATCTCTTTACTATAACTATTATCTACTCTTCCTAAACAGGCAAACAGAAATGGAAGGCAATGGTTAAAGTATAAAATAAAATTAAAATGAGAAGCCCCTATCGATTACACACCCTCTTTCAAACACCAGCAAAAACAGTGTGCAATTTCAGATAATTACATATAATCCCTCGTAATCCTCCACAGACAGCGTGAACTGGCTGCCATTAGTATGCTTTCCAGCCTCTTGTTTTGCATATGCACCGGGTTCTGCTGAATGCTAGTCCCCCTGGTAACTGTCCTATTAAGGGAGAGGAAATGTTGCTTTGACTCAAAAATGCACACTAAAAGAAAATAATCTCGGCATACATTCAGGAGAAGGAGGGCATGCAATGCCAAGGAACAGATTATTCCTTTCCCCCCTTTCTCCAGAAAACTACAATCCAAACAAAATATGGGGGTTTACTTTATTTTTATTTATTGGCAATATAAGCCAGTGGAGCTAACTTAGCAGCTGGCAAAGATAAAAATAAATCTTCAAAGACAGATCACTTGCAGTCTCCTTTACCTTAGGGCTTCTTTTATTAGCAAAGGGAGGTTCGTTGGAAGAGCAGAGAAACTCCAGGAAGACCAAGCCAGCGAAACGAAAGAGAGCTGCTCAGATTTAGAATGCGGAGGACTTTTAAGATACACAGTATGTTGCTTCAAGGTGGAAACACCACTTCCTTCATTCAACTGAAACTAGGCCAAGCTGGCTCAAGATTTTTAATTTTGGTACTCCAAATTTGAGGGACATAAGAAACAAGAAGGGTGGGTGAAGTAAGGCTATACAAGATACCTTAATTTTCGCCACTGGTTCCTAGGTACGATGTTGGATCTGAGTAAGGAAACCACACAGAGGGAATCTGGAAGAAAGAGAAACTGAAAGGTCAACTCATTTTCAGTGAAAATGCCTTGCTAAGAAATCAAATTTCTTTTTAAGAATGTTACTAGACAGGGTGGGCAAAGTGAACCCCGTGAGGGATAGGGGGATGATTTTTAAAAATGTGATTTTTTCCCCATCTATGTTCACTTTATAGGTCTTAGCAGAGAGAACGCTCTAAGACCGTTGTATACCCCGAATGGACATGACCACCCAGCCACTGAAATGGCTGAAAATGGCCATTGTCAGGTTCTGTGTCAACCACACTGTGGGCTTGGGACACATATTTGCCCCCTAATATCCCAAGTATGTCCATCCCTGACTTAGATTCCTCAGATTTCTTATCCTCGGCATATTAATGCCTTCCTTCCTTCATCCTGGCAGCAGATTCATAATCATGAAGCATATGGACTTGCCATGAAGTCTCATGGAGAGAAAAATAAGACTAGTTTTCCATTCTTTATAAAGATCTTTGAATCTGTTTTTTTTTTTTTGAGTGCCCCTTTAGATTGTGACCAACGTGGGGCTACTCAACAGTGTTACTGTCACTTAAGGACACTTCTCATTCAAGAGGCTGAGAGCCAGTACACAACTCAAAGACACTTGCTGGTCAAGTCACAGAAAGCAGAGCGCACATAGTTCAGTATAATTCATGTCCAACTGAATCCAAATAACACCATACAGTTTGCTGATAATTAAACACCACTTTCCTTAGAAGGATAAGAGACATTCATTGATCCAATGCAAAGCTTGCCTTCCCCTACATATTGCCATTTAGTTAGCTTTCTTTCTGGTAATTTAGAAACATAGGCTTCACTGTTTACTCAGTCTGTTTACTCAGGCATGGGATGTTGAAGAAATTCCATGCCTGAACAAAAGTAACTATGTAATAGCATGAAATATGTATTTTCCTTACTGTGTGATTTGACCTGTAGATTCAAGTTACAAGTTACAGTATCCAATAGCACAATATACTTATAGAAAGCCAGGAGCTGTACTGTCACTGAACTCCCAGGTAGCAGCAATGACGAGGAGTGGCTTTGCACAATTCCATTTAATGCACCAGCTACAATCTTTCTTGAATAGGCCAGACTTAGCAGCAAATCATCCATGATTTCGTAAGTTGTATCAATTGTCAGGGCTGTTTTCAGCAAGCATCTGTCTTGTCATGTGGCTTCAACATAACAAATGGATTGCAGTGAGAACATGGGATATTCAGGAGAGAAGTAGAAATGTTTAATTTTAAAAAAAATAGCCACTACTGCTGATAGTATGAACCTTACGGGGCAAAAGTTATGGCAACAGGATTTCAGCTATTTTTTTTTAAGTACAAGTGGGGATTGGAAGGCAGATATCCCAAGTCCTAGACCAACATTCTAATGATAACACCATCTTGGTTGTGCAGTTATGTGTATGTGTGAGTGTGTTGTGTCATTACAGTTGTGACCGACTCTTTGTGACACGATGCCCATGAGGTTTTCTTGGCAGGAATACTGGAGTGGTTTGCCAGTTGCTACTCCAGGTGCCGACTGCATCTGATATTCACTGGTGCTCTTCCATCCAAGTACTAACCAGGACTAACCCTGCTTAGCTTCAGATATCAGTCAAGATTGGATGTGCAGAACCTTCTAATTGTGAGCATGTAGAATCCCAATGTCTGGAAAAGCTTTTTTAAACCCTTATTCATATTATCTGAATGTGTGGAACCCAAGCATGTTAAGCAGAGTATAGCAGGCATCCCTCTATTGTCTCTGTGTGAAACAGCCATTATGGAGAAGAAGAAGAAACTGGGTTGTTGTTGTTTTGGGGCTCTGGCTTGTGGAGAGTGGGAGCTCAGAAATGTATGGGCACAGGGTTGAGTGTGTGTGTAAAGCTGCAGTCTAGCTTGGCACATGATGCAAGTCAGATTTTAAGCTCATAAGAAGAACACAAAACAAAATTAAACCCTTATGTTGGGCATCCCGAAATATTTTTAAAGCCTTTCATTTCTTGCCATGTTTCAGGCAGCCTACAAGGACTGCAATCTGGAAGGACTTGTCACTCAGAAGGTTAGTGTAAAATGTTGATGAATTGCAGCTCTCAGGTAGACATATGCACACACATGCATGCACACAGGCAATTGTATTGGATTTGTTTGCACTCTAAGAATGCAATGGATTGTTGCAAAACTTCTCAACCTTAGCAAGGGAGGCATACACAGACCTGCAGCAGAGAAAACCTCTTAAATGTTCCATCTTCTTCTGAAAGAATGAAATGAAAATTTGTAGCCCCGGCGTCATATCACAGCATAGGTGAGTACTTGTGGAACCCATAACTGGAGAGTGGCTCTGTGGCTTATATCATTTGGATCTTTCATATGGAAGCAGCTTCCCACATGGATACATGATCTAAGTTATAATCTTGTCAAGATAGCCCTTATTTTTTTGCATGTGGACCTCTGCAGCATGGGACTGAGCCCCACAGAAGTCACTCTCACATAGGCAACCAAAGGGAAAAGCTATATCTTGGCCTTGCACTTTTATGCCTAAGTACATGGCACAGTCCTTGATTTCAAAATGCCTTTGTGTGATGCGGCTCGTATAGTGTGAGTCTTCCAGAGCAGGCCTGCCAAATAGTTCCTGTACTATAATGTGTCATCGTAAAAGCAACAGGATACCACTGACAGCACTTAGCACTGTCGAGAGTGTTATTTGTCATTGAACAACTGTGGTAGAATCACATTTTAAATCTCCAGTTTGTCATTTCTTTCCTGTCAGCAAAAAGAATTGCCTCTGTGTGGGTATAGCTGCAGTGTCCAGTGATGGGAAAATATTAACATGAAAAATCAAATAGAACATTTGCACACGGGTCAATTTCCCCCACCCCCACCCCTTGATGCTGAACTGAACCACATAGCACAACTGGGATGTACTAGTGAAATGTGAAAAGCCTTTTGTGTTTGATAGGATGTGTGGTGATGGTGGTGGGGACACACACACTGAAAACAGATTATTTGTACGAGCTCTAGAAACAATATTGGCAAAAGAGAAGGTGACAGAGGGGAAACAGAAAGCAGACACGTCTAAATGGCATCTCAGAGGTGAATTAACGGTATTTGTTGGGAAGACCAGATGCAACCATTAGAGTCAATGGAAGTATAGCCTCTGCTTTGGCGGAGTGTGCAAACCTGATGAACTCACAGAAAGGAAAAGAAAGACGGCTGACTGATAAACAAGATGATTTTGCAGAGCATATATTGCCTCTGTAATCAATACATACAGCACTCCTATGTGCTTCTGAAAATTATGTTTCATAACAAGATTTGGTTTATGAGCATATGCTGCAACAGGGCTGATAACTTTGTACTCACCTGCACCCTACAGATAAACCACAGCATTTTAATTACATAATTTTAGATAGGCTCAGAATTTGGAATATTATTGCTCAGAAGGATCCAACCTGCTCTGTGGCAGCCAGGATACTGTTATCTTTGCTCTGTGTACAAAAAAACTGATTCATTGCAAGATGTCTTATTGACACATTGCTGTTCTGTCATTATTAGCACCCCAGAAAAAGTCAGGGAAGTGGCCTCCAGGGCCCTCGAGTGGCCATGTCTTATACTGAAAGTACAACATCTGAAAGGATAAAACAAAACAATACTTTCCATGTCACGTAAGATTGATAAGGTAATTATATAAATCTTGAAAAATGCAGATCAAAATGTCTCTTAAAATGCCCTTTTCCTTTTACACCAAAAAGTAACTTTGTAACTATTATGTTACTTTTGGAATGTAATCTAGTTATCTCCTTATCCTAAAAGTTAACCAGGTGCAATACACAGAATGATTTCCAAATAGTTGCTTTCAATCTCTGGATCTTCTCTTGCAGGAGATGGGGAAGCTCTTGTAGGCAGAAGAACCCTTTGTGTATACTGGAGCCTCCACAACTCTTAGCCAGAGAGAGATGCCTAATTTGTCTTCAACTGGTCATCAAATCCTATGGAGCTGTGGTACTGATGGGAATTTAAAAAGGGACTTTTACAATGTAGATCTACATATGAGTTGACTGGGATTTATTTATTGTTCAGAGTGTTTGGGATTGCTGTCTGAGCCTTTGCCTCTTGAAAGCCTGACGTGCTAGTCTAATCTGCATCGTCTATGGTTCTAAACACCGATTCCTCCCTACTGTCTGTCTTGGCATGGATGTCATTTGAGGGCTTTATGAACCAAGGCCACAGTTTGTCCTCTTCGAAGTTTGTGTTGGCAGTGGTGTAGTTGTTTTGACTCCACGGCTCCATAACAGGCATAGTGAACCCTGGCTTTCATAGAATGTTCCCTCTTTCCAGTGTTGATACCCCATGAAATTTCACCAGACATTGTTGGTCAATTGGTCATTTCAAAGACCCAACACATTTTTTATAGAGCAGGTGAGGTTTGGATGGCCAGAATCACTATGCCCTCCCGAGGAAGATTTTCTTCCACAAAGGGGAGGGGAGAGGGTTGATTAAATGGCTTCAAAATCTGCCCCTTGTCTAATAATAGTTCTTAGGTTTAGATCTTGTGAGTACAGCAGTCATGGCATCGACTCAAACTTGGGAGTACTGCTCTACTGTATATACTCAAGTATAAGCCTAGTTTTTCAGCCCTAATTTTGGGCTGAAAAAAGGGGTCCTCGGCTTATATTCGGGCCAATACTTTTAGCCACTGAGGCAAGTTTGGGTCAGTGGCTAAAAGTCATTTTAAACATTGTGTGCCACTTCTCCTGACCCCGCATGTTTAAAATGACTTTTTAAAAAGTCATTTTAAAACAATGTTTAAAATGACTTTTAGCCACCAACTTAAGCACTTGCCTCGGTGGCTAAAAGTCATTTTAAACATCACACACACACCCAGCTCACAAAGGAGGAGTTGCCAGGCCCTGCTGCATTTCCCACCCTAGGCTTATACTTGCGTCAATAAATTTTCCCAGTTTTGGGGGTTTAAATTACGGGCCCCAACTTATACTCGGGTCAACATATACTCGAGTATATACGGTATTTGACTGCATTAAAATGTACCTTAGGAGCCTTTCTCCTTGACTTGAAAAATTCACATGCACCAAAGAGAATAAAGGAAGGAAAAGACTTGCCTACCCGTTTGATATAACACAAACGCTGCCCACAACTAACAAATAGCAAGGTTTACTAAGAGCCTTTTTTCTATGCACTGTAGGCAGTCTTGGAGATTCCACTGTGGAGGACTCCATGGAGAGAATATGGTTTCTACTCCCATCTAGTGGTTGTAACCAAGAAACAAACTGGCAAACGACAGCTGTAAATCTTGCTGCTAGGAGGTGGAAAATGTCAATTTTCTTAGTCAAATTAAGTAATTAATGCTATTAGCAGCAGCTGCATATATTATGTAATTGAGATGCTTGGGTTTCTTGATAGCGCTAATTTTAAGGGCAGCTCTAAATGGCTCAACTCGGCTTTATAAAGCAGTTTATATGTAGCCGGAGCTTTGTCAAACTCACTGACTGAAAAACTACCTACGGCCTCTAGAGAATTATGTTAGGTCTCTAGTCTGCAAATATCCATACATATTTTGCACAAGTGGATCCGCAGAAATAATAGCCACAGAGACAAAGGATGGAGGGGGCACTGTCTGAGAGCATTTGCTGACAACAGCCAAAATGTATTCTGCACTGCCTGTCAGCTGCTTCCAGAATTCCAAATTCTACAACTAGTATTTTGGATAGTGTCAACTGTTTGGTTTTCTTTTTAGGTGCATGAAGTTATCTGTGGGACAAGTGACAAAGTTATCAGGTGATGGTGCAGGAGGCGATTCTAACCTTATTTAGTTAAAATTGCCAAGGTGAAATCATAATTTATAAGATTGCCTTTTAGTATGCAAAATGACATTTGTGTCAGAACCAGGGCAGATTTCCCATAATCTTGGATCCCATTTTGGAAGAAAGGAAGCAAATAATATGATATTCATATGGTTATGATTTTAATGTTGCCTTATATTATTTTTATGACTGTTCCTTTTATTATTTACTTTTTGCTAATTATGATGTATTAACATACTGTTTCATTTTTCCATTTTTGTTTTTTAATGTTGTAAGCTGCCCAGAGTGGACATGCAGCCAGATGGGTGGGATGTAAATACAGTACATACATACACGAGTATCAGAGTTTTATTATTTGTATATTGTTTTTAATGGTCTGTTATTTTGATGTTTTTAACATGTTTTATTTATTTATTTATTTATTTATTTAATTATTTATTTATTTATTTATTTATTTATTCAACTTATATGCTGCCCATTACCCAAAGGTCTCTGGGCGGCTTACAATCAAAAGAATTAAAACAATTTAAAATAGTTAGAAATAGAATATCAATAAATCATCAAGCAATAATAAAAACCTTACACTAAAATCATTATCCTAAAATTGTCATCAGCGGACCCACAGTCTATATTGTATCAAGTAAAAAACTTCTGGAACAGGAAGGTTTTTACCTGGCACCGAAATGTAATCAGTGTTGGCGCCAGGCGGATCTCAATTGGGAGGGCATTCCATAGCTTGCGCCGAGAGGGGTGAGTCGCGTCCGGACAAGCTCCCTGAGACGATAAGTATTTTATAACTTTAAATGGCTCAGTCATAAAGGAGAGATGCTAAAACTGGTTGAAAAAGAAAGGGGGGCCCTCCCTCTAATCCCCTCTGACTAGTGATTGATATCTCCCTCCAGTCCGGAGGTCGTTTGAGACCAGAGGATCAAAGGAGTGGAGAATCAAACGAAATGGCTGCTTTCACCAAACGCCAAGAAGACCTCTTGATAAGCAAAACTGTACAGGCAGTGAAGGAGGAGATTTCTAAAACAGTTCGAGCAGAGCTACGATGAGTGATCCAGGAGGACCTTACAGAATTAATTCAGCAAGAAAACAGGAAATTAAATGACAGTATAAAAAAACTGGTGGAACATGTAAATGATTTAAGTGTCGATGTTAGAGCAGTTGAAAAAAGGGTTGATCAAACAGAACTGAGATTAAAGAAGTTGGAGAATCGGGCTGTGCAAGCTGAGGACAGGCAACGTCGTAAAAACGTCAGACTTGTTGGTTTACCGGAATTGATTTATGGTAAGGACATTATTCCTGAACTGTTATCTCTTTTGGCTGCTAACAATGTGGAAATAATAACAGAAAATGATATAGAAAGAGCTCACAGAGAACTGAGACCCAAACCTAAAGATTCTGCACACCCGAGAGATGTTATAGTTGCACTGTGTAAGGAGAGACTGGCTGATCAGCTATTGAAAGAGACGAGAAAAAAAAGGATCTTTAAATTATGAGGGAGCCACCATGAGATTCTTCCTGGACTTATCTCTGGAAACTTCAAGGAGAAGACAGGAAATGTGCCCATATACAAGAGGACTGACTGCTGCCAACTGCAGATTTACATGGATTTATCCAGCCACAATATTGGTAATTAAAAACAATAAACAGTTTAAAGCAAGAAATCCAAGTGAGGCAGAACTGATGCTACAAAGCCTGGGGATTACTCCGCCAGAAAGATCCCAAGAAGAAGGAGAACTGGAAGGAGAACGAGAGCCTCGTGACGAAGAATAAATAACTGTTTGTGTAAACAGAGAATAACAGAGTTAATTGTGAATGAGAGAAAAACAGCTTAAATGGGAATAGGATATGGTATAGGAATATGGATATAGGACATAGATTTGTAAAGAGAATATTGTTACAGGACTTAATTCATATGAATTACGGGGATGAAAAGAATAAGATATGAAAATGTTAATAAGGGAGAAGGGAGGGGGAAGGAGCAGGGAGGGAGAACAGAAAGTACATGACGCCGGGGGAGGGTTGCCATGGGTATGATTCAAGGTAAAAGGGAGGTGGAGCAGATAAGGAGTGCTGAATTAAGTGAGGGGAGAAGTGAGGTGTCGTGATAATTTTGTAAGGAGAACACATAGATAATGAAATGTTTAGGGAAAGAAAGGAGGCTGAGCATTTATTACAAATGTGTTAAATATTGTCTACAGGGGCAAAAGGGGAGTGGCAACGGGAAGTCCAAGCTTTGCATGGTCCTCAGAATGGGTAGTAAGCCCATGGGGCTGCAAAGCAAGGGGGTAAGAAATAAGAAGCAAGCAAATAAAAGGGAATTAAGGTGGAATGGTAAGGCCAAAATAGGTGATGAGAAAGATCAATGGAAGGGGACATGAGATTCCTCTCATTAAACATTAATGGAATGTCGTCTCAGGCAAAACGAATGAAATTAGCACAGCTGTTAAATAAAGAAAAGGTGATGATTCTATTCCTACAGGAAACTCATATGGACAAAACAGAAAATAGAGTGTTATTCTCCCACCCAGCATGGCCTACCAAATGGCAGTTTCAATCAAAAGGAACAAAGAAATCAAGAGGGGTTGGAATATTATTTAGAAATGACCTGGATGTCCAAGTGAAAGAAATAGGGACAGATACTCAAGGAAGATTTATAATGGTCAAATGTTTAATTTGGGGTCAAAAATATACTTTAGCCTCGATTTATGCTCCCAATAAAGGTCAAGTTAGATTCTTGAAAAAATCTTTAACTAAAATTGAACAAGTCTCTGAGGGGTTGGTGATAGTGGCTGGAGACTTTAATTTGAATATACAGGATAATAAGGAAATTCAACAGTATTGTAGATCTCATTTATGGAGTAATGTGGCTAATGTAGAAGGCAAACAGGGGGATCCAACGTTTTATTCAAACAGGCACAAAAAGTTTAGTGTAATAGACTTTATGCTGGTGAGGGAGGAACTTAAAGAAACAATCTCAAAATTTCAAGTGGGGGGTATATTTCTATCAGATCATGCTCATTTGTTAATGCAATTAGATTCAAACCTTCCAAAAAAGGACTGGAAATGGAGATTTGACTCAAAAATAATTTCTTCAGAAGTTAAGAGAAGGGAAATGGAAAATAAGATAAAAAGAGTATTTAGGGAAAATGATGTAGAAGAAATTAAGTCATCTCTTTTATGGGATGCCTCAAAATCGGTTATAAGGGGCTTGTGTCTAGAGGAAGATAGGAGATATAAGAAGGAATTGAGTGAGAAAAAAGATAAAGCTATGGAGGAATTATTAGAATTACAGAAAATTACAAAACAATTATTTAAAAAATATGGAAAAGCAAATAAGGGAACAAAGAGGAAAATTAGATGAAATAAATAATTTACTCTTATGGAAGAAACAAGCCCTGGTTAAAAATGAATTCCAAAGGACGACAATTCAGGCAGGGAAAAGATTTATATCTTATTCAAAAATACAGAAAAGTAAAAACTTCATTAGAAGATTAAAAAATAAAAAAGGGGGAATGTAAATATAAAGAAGAGGGGGAAAAAGAATTATGACTGAATATTTTAAGGAAGGGTTCCAAAATAAAAGACAATGTGAAAAAGATTGACAAGTCAGAAGTAAAATTTCTGAAATACAAAAGAAGAGGCTAAATGATAAGATCACAGTAGATGAAATTAAGGAGGTAATTGGAACATTAAAAATGGGGAAGGCTCCAGGCTTAGATGGTTTTACGACTGTTTTACCGGCAGTTTCAAGAGGGGTTAGGAGAAAGAATGGAGAAATTATTCAATGATATAATGCAAGGGGAAGGAATTCCAGAAACATGGAAGGAGACAGAAATTATCCCTATCAAAAAGCAAGGTAAAGCAGAAGAACAAGCAGCTTCATATAGACCAATCACATTGGCTAACCAAGATTACAAAATTTTTACAAAAATATTAACTAAAAGATTAGAGGATGCAATTCCAGATCTAACACAGGAGGATCAATATGGGTTTGTCAAGGGAAGATATATAGGTGATCCAATAAGAATAGTAATGAATATAATGGCAGATGCCAAGAGGAAACAAAGTAAAGTAACAATGGTAAAATTGGATATTAAACAAGCTTTTGACTCTGTAGAAAGAGAGTATTTACTAAAGTTATTAAAACAGATGGATATTATAGGTCCTTATGCAAATGCAGTAAAGGAAATTTATAAAGAAAACTTTGCAAGGGTAAGACTAAATGGATCATTAATGGAAAAATTTAAAGTGGAAAGAGGTACAAAGCAGGGATGCCCTTTATCCCCCCCATTATTTGCATTAACGATGAAACCACTGCCCCCAAATTTGAGAGAATGTGCTCAAATAAAAGGGTATAAAATAGGAAAAGAGGAAATAAAGTTAAACATGTTTGCGGATGATTTAATTTTAATATTGACTAACCCATTAGAAGCGGCAGGCCCCCTGATTAATATATTAAAGAAATTTGAAAAAATATCAGGATTAGAAGTAAACTTACAAAAATCAGAAATTATGTTTCTAAACATTCCTAGGAAGGAGCAAGATCAATTAAGATTACAAATAAAAATGGAAAATGGTGTTAAAAAATAATTTATTTAGGAGTGGTATTAACAAAAAATTGGGAAAAACTAGGGGAGGAAAATTATAACAAAACTTGGAGAAAGATCCAGAAAGTAATAAAGGGCTGGGAAGATAAAAAAAAATGGGAATACTGTCAAAAATTAGGGCTTTGAAAATCTTTATAGTTTCAAAACTGTTATATTTATTTCAGGTACTCCTAATATTACTTTCAGAAAAGATATTAAAGAAATGGGACACATCTTTAAGGAAATGGGCTTTTGGCAAGAAAAATCAAAGAATCAAGCATAAAATCCTATATGCAATAAAAGAAGAAGGAGGATGGAGTATGCCCTTTTTGGAAAAGTATTATATAGCCTTCCAATTAAAATGGGCTATGAAGGTGGAGGAATATCCCACACCCAAATGGAAAAGAGTAGAAGATGCAATAAATAACTCAGCGGGTTACTTAGGAACATTTGATAGAGATAAAAGAATATTGAAAGAAGTTAAGGGACCAAGGCAAGTAACAATGGAGGTTTTAATAAAGAGGATGAAAATAGGTGGAGTATCAAATTGGGGCCCTTTAGAACAGTTTAATAAAGAGGGGAAGATTTTGTCACAAAAAGATATAAAGAATCTAAAAGAGAAACGATATTATAAAATCAAAGACATGCATGAATTAATGTCAACAGGAGGGGGGATAAATAAATTAAAAGGGATATTAGGGAATCAAAAATGGATGGTGGCAGAAAGTATCAAAAGGAGATATGATCAATGGTTCCATTCTCTTAAGGGAAAAGAAGATAGACAATGGGAAGTGGTGTATAAGAAATATGAAGAAAAAAAGGTCGGAGCAGGAGAGATTTATAGATATTTGGTCAGATTGGGAAATCAGAATGAAAATTTAAGTAAATATAATTGGGAAGGAGATATGGATTTAAATACAGAAAAGACTCAGTCTATATTACGGGGGATAAGAGAGGTAAAATTGGAAAAAATTAAGGATATGCATAAATGGTATTATACCCCACAGAAATTAAATAGAATAAATAATAACATATCACAAATTTGTTGGCATTGTAAAAAAGAAAAAGGTACTTTTGCACACATGATATGGAACTGCGAGAAAATACAAACATATTGGAGGAAAGTAGAAAATTGGTTATCAGAAATTACAAAGAATAGGTTGAGCTAAAAGTAGACTCTATTTGCTTAGGGTTAGTAGATAGAGAAAAACAATGGAGAAGCGTAAAAAAGATTGTCTACTACGGAATAGCAGCAGCTATAATGGTACTAACGGGTGGATGGAAGGACCAAAACGAATGGAAATATGATAAATGGAAAGATTATATACATGAATTTTTTCAAAATAATTGGATACAAATTATGCAAGAAGAAAACATAGAAGGGAAACATAGAATTTTAAAGGAGTGGGAGAAATATATAAATTGGATAAAAGGGAAGCCTGAGAACGAAAAATGGGCCAGACTATTCCATCATGCCTTAATAATGTTCAACATGAAAGGGTAGTGAATTTCTGCTTGCTGGGGGGGGGGGGGGTTAATGAGTAAGGGACCAAAGGATGATGTAATGTTTTGGAAACTTGTAAAGACTGGAAATATATGCTGTTACTTCCTCAATAAAACAAAATAAAAATAAAAAATAAAAAAATCCATAGCTTGGGAGCAGCTGCCGAGAAGGCCCTATGTCTACAAGCCATCCTTCTCACCTCCTTGAGGGATGGCTCTTTCAAGAGGGACCCCCCCGGCTTGATCTTAATTGCCGGGTAGGTTCGTATGGAAGGAGGTGGTCCTTCAGGTAGCTAGTGCCTTTCTCTAGCTGTGGAATATATATCATCTGCACACCTACCTAGATGAACGGAGCCTTATGACAGTTACGCATGCACTGGTAACATCCCGTATTGATTACTGCAATGCGCTTTACGTGGGGCTGCCTTTGAAGATGGTCCGGCGATTGCAACTGGTTCAGAATCGTGCTGCACGGCTGGTGAGTGGTAGGGCCACCAAGGAACACATCACGCCGATTCTGTATAACCTTCACTGGTTAACAGGTGCTGGCCTTGCCCATTTCAAAGTGCTTGTTTTGACATTTTTAGCCCTAAACGACTTCTGACATAGATTCATGTATGTCCGCCTCCTTCCTTATGAACCTACCCGGCATTTAAGATCTAGTCAGGGAGCCCTCCTGAAAGAGACATCCCTTAAGGAGGTGAAAGGGATGGCTTGCAGGAATAGGGCTTTTTCAGCAACTGCCCCCAGACTTTGGAATGCCCTCCCAAATGAGACTCGCCTGGCACCGACGTTGATAACATTTCGGCACCAGGTAAAAACCTTCCTGTTCCAGAAATTTTTTTAGCTAATGATTGTGGGTCCTGATGGCAATTTTAATGGTGTGTTTTTAATGTATCATATTTATTACATTTACATGTTTTTATTGTTCTAATTTTATTGTATTTTGATGTTTTAATTGTCCATTTTGATTGTGAGCCACCCAGAGACCTTTGGGTAGTGGGCGGCATACAAGCTATATAAATAAATAAATAAATAAATAAATAAATAAATAAATAAATAAATAAATAAATAAATAGGTGCTAAGTCATTTTATACATTATTTTAATGTATTGTTGTAAGTGACCAAGAGACTACTTGGTAATGAGGCGGCTAAAAAAAAACTGTAAATAAATAAATAAATAAATAAATAAATAAATAAATAAATAAATAAATAAAGGGAATAATTAAGCAATCATACTCACATTATCCCCCCCCCCCCCCGAGTTCACTGCCTTTTCGGTCCTCACTCAGATAGGCAATCCCACTTCTCAGAACAGCTGGAAACATTTGAATGCACCTGACCCAGAATGTTGTCCTGCATATGTATTTCAGATTAAGTAATAAAATGAAATTGAGGCATGTTTACTGTAGCACAAGATTTAGCCTGTACAGAAGGCATCACAGATTGAGAATCAAGATACACATAATGATGAGAATTTCTTGAATTCTGATTTTGGTCCCAGATCAAAGAATGACCATATAATACTACCACACATGGGAAATAATTTCAAGATTTCTTCATCCTAGTAATAGGCAGATGGGAAAAGCTACTCCTTTGGACTACAACTCCCAGAATATTTCAGACATGCTGGATAGAACCCACTGGAAGGTGTAATTTTGAACTTTCCCCATCTCTGACCTTAATAAAGATATTTTGTTTGTTCAGCCTCTCTAGTTGTCTTTATGAACAAAACAGCCACCAGTGTCCTCTTCTAACTATTGCAGTGACAGAGCAATAGAAGATTCCTAACTAGTTGCATAGCACTTTAGCCCAGTTCTCCCATTTGCATTTCTGATGCTCACTGCGTATTGTGGACTGTCGCCATGCTCATTAGTATTCTTCTGCCTTGTCTTTCTGCATGGCCAGTAATCAGATGCTGCCGTACCTAGTGCAGAAGAGGCTCAAAGGCAATTTAACCATGGTGAAGGGGGGTGTTCTTGTTTCCAGTATATCAAAGGCCACTGCTAAAGCATCTCTCTTTTTAGAAAGTAAAGATTTGCTATACAAAGACCACGCACACATAAGTGAACCCGCATTGCACCCGGGTTAAAAATCACTTGCAATGAATCAGTCTCCCAAGTTCTACTTCCACTAAAACATTCCTTTGCTTGCATACTTTACAAAATAGACAGCAAGAAAATATTAAGGTATCTGGGTAAGGAGACGGGGGTTTGGGGAGCTCAATACCTCACTGTTTCCCCTTCCAATTCAGCAGTTCTAAATGCTGTGATGATGCTGATGTTGATGCTGATGCTGATGATGAAGAAGAAGAAATGAAGATGAAGATGAAGATGAAGATGAAATAAATAAATAATAATAAACAAATAATAAATAAATAAATAAATAAATAAATAAATAAATCTGACTCTTTTGCCAAATTTATATCACATTCATATCACTTATCAGGTCTGAATTCTCCAACATGGCAAGGCAAATGAATCTTCCACTAACCCCCCCCGTCCCCCCACAGCAAAAGCTTTTAAATCACAAGCAATGAAAGTGGAAAGCCATATAGGCCCTCAGACACAAACAGCAGACAGACACACTTTTTCTAACTACTAACAGATGAGCTCAGTTTTAAATACACAAAACGACTTGGAGATGCGGTCTGATTACTTGCCAAGAGTAACACAGATTACTGGTCCGGGGGGGGGGGGGGAGCAAGGACTACTATCCTTCAAGAATCTCTTTGCCCTAAATGTGTCAAGCCTTTCTGCTTTGTTGTTGGTTTGCTTTTCCCCCATGAGCCTGGCCTACTTTTTCATCTTCTTCTTTGTATAACTTATTAAGTTTTCGCTCTTGGCAATGACCACTGCCAGATAAACTCCCTGAAATTTTCTATTATTTGAGAACTCCCGCCTCTCCAAACCACTTGTAGTAAACACAAATAAGATATTTGACAGTTCGGTTTTCAAAAGTGAAGTATTACTGCTGATGTTCTGGAGAAAGTTATATACTGAAACATCAAAACGCTTGGGTTTTTCCCCCTGTAACCTCAATAACCTTTTCACAAAGTATTCTTATGCATTTTGACAAATGGAAATACAGGTGGAGGAATATATATTCTTTTGGCCTACATTTGGACGAAGAAATGCACCCGCTATAAGAACCGTCTTAGCACATTGTTTCTGCATTGCTGCTTGCAAAAAGACTCAAATTTGTATTAACCGTTAAAACCCAGAAGGGAACTTTGGACAATGCACCACTGGTTGAATAAATCCATGAAGAAGCTTCAGTGATGAATCATAATCTTGGTGGATAAAAATAACACACATGTACAGGGAAAGTTGGGTTCTATATAATTTTCACTTGCCAAATCATTTTTTTTAAAAAAAAAATTAATAATCTTAGAATAATTTTACCCGAATTTACTCTTTAAAAGAGACCCAAGGCGGCTTACATCATTAAAAGACAGCCTTTAACACTAACAATGGCGAGCATACAAATACAAAAGAAATACCATATGAAAAAAGAACATTAGCAACACCAAAAACACATTCAAATGGGAAGGAGATATGGGAACAGGCAGTTGCTGCAAAAATCTGCCAGTTTCTATTTGTGGCTTCTTAGTTATTTATCTGTTATCAAGTTTTGAATTTATGGTTAAATTACTCTAGTGGTGTAGCAGAAGTGCAGGGCATCACAAAGCAGAATAAGTCCCCACCCCCCAGATCAGTCCACCCTTTTCTGTCATTAACTGGCGCTTACCATCTCAATAACTCACTCTGAGACATTAGTTGGCGGAAGAATAAAATGTTTCATTTCTTACAATTGAATAGATCAAACAGTAGAAATGAACATGGCTTCCCTGCCCTGCCCTGCCTCTTCTAGGCACTGTCCCTTACTCCTCTCTCAAACCACCTATCTTCTTTTGTCTAATATGTGTACATCGACATCTTTGAAAGAGTGCCCTTTGTCCTTCAAATGGAGGTGTACTGCTGATTCTGGTCCTGAGCTGTTACCCCTCCTATGTTGGGCCATCCTTCTGTTTAATGGCTGTTTAGTTTCTCCAATGTAGAGTTCTGAACACTCCTCACTGCATTGGACCGCATATACTATATTGCTCCTTTTACATTTTGGTACTGGATCCTTTGGGTGGACAAGTCTCTGCTTTATTGTGTTTGTGGGTTTGAAAAAAAAACCCAAAGGGTGTGGGGTTTGCCAAAAATCCTTTTAAGCTTCTCAGACACTCCCCGCCATGTAAGGGATGACCAGGTTCTTCCATCGGGTCTGGGTCTCAGACTGATACCTTGTTCTTCTGGGATGGTCCACTGCTCAACAGAGGTAGCGGCCTCAGGCATAGTCTATCTGCTACTTATCAGGGTGTGCTTTCCAAAGTACCCAGACAAATCAAAAAGCCTTCACCACCAAGGCCATAGCTAATGTCCCATTCTTGATAGGTTTCAGCACCTTAGCCCATTGTTCACCTTAAGGCTATGGATACTATTGTCTCCCTAATGAGCCTATTCAGGCCATTGTTCATCTTATGAGCCTAATTCAGATCAGGGTGACAAGAGGTCAAAGCTGACTGACTATAAGGTGGAAGACTCGCACTAGCTGTATTCAGACTGATGAAGCTGTTTGGATGAGCAGCGAAACGTTTCCATCTCTCAAGAAGACGATTTCAGCCATTGTTGTGAAACCCCATTTCACTTCCCCTTACAGTAGGTTTTCTGCTAAGCACACAAGGAACTGCTGATGCTGTTAGCTTCAGACATGGTCTCCCTAGAAGACCAAAGGACGAAGCCTGGGGCATGTGTTGTGGGTGATGTCATAGTCCCTGCTTATAAGAAAGTCCAGAGGCTTCAACACTGTGTGTACGGGTTCTACTACATCACTATTTGAAGAACTTTGTAAGTTCATACAAGATTTCATTTGATTCAATTTCTTTTCCATGCATATACCTGTGGCTGAGTCAAAGTATGTACAATACATGGTTGAGAAAGGTGGATCAGGGGACAAAAGACAAGACTTTCAGTGCAGGGCTGGCTTCTGGCTCTTACAGTGGCAGCCTGCGATCTGACCAAGGGGGTGGGGGACTTGGAAAGGCAGGATAAAAGGTCCCCCATTTCTTGAATTACAAATGTTTGCCCCTCCCCTGCTGGCATAATGATATTAAAATACTGTATAGCTGTGTTCGCCGTTACCCAAATGGCTTCTTTCCAGATGCAGTGCAGGAACTGGTTTTTTCTCAGTGAAAAAATGAGAGGTGGGGGGTGGGGGTGGGGGTCTGAGCAGGTCAACCCAGCACTAGCTAGCTCAGATGTGCTTCTAATTCTGTAGGGATGTGGGAGGGGTGGGGGGCTAATTTTCCCTGAGATGTTGTGCAGCTCTGGTTGTTTCCACATTACAAGACTGTGTTGTGAGCAGTCAGCAATTCCCCAACAGGTACTTGTTTTTCAATGTCAGAGGAAGGGCTAAGGATTTTTTCAAAGCATGGTGAGCCTGTCCATAGCTCCAAAACTGTCCATAATTATAATGCCTGAATAGACATAATGAAAACTAGGCAAGGGAAGGATACTGGGTTCATGTTCTAATCTGAGAGTACACCATATGCATCTTCCAAGAGCAGGGTTTAGAATTATCGCTTGTTTTGACAATGAATGAATGAATGAACAAATTAACAAACATATGAATGAATGACTGAGCGAATGAATGAATGAATGAATGAATGAAATTTCCACACACCCACTCAAATTTTACCTAAACCCATCTCTTTAGCATATCTACATATGTCCCCAGCTTTCAGTACAATTGCCAATGTGAACGCATATATAACTGTCCATTTAACATGTGTGCATAGAGAAGGTTTGGCTCCAGAGGAAGTGAAGTTCCTTCCATGGGGTCTGTTTGCCTCCCTGACCAGGAGGCAAGAGTTTTTAAATTTTTTCCCCTTTAAATGGGACTGAGGACAAGGTGAACTGCCTCTATAGGTGTCTCTGGCCTCACTCCTGTCAAAAGAAAGAGGTGACCCAGCCACCCAGCCATGGGTCCAGTGTGAGACTAGCAAGTTGTTTGGGGTCTAGATAGGAATTTTTGGCCCACTCCAGCTGAGTGGCATATTGAACAAAAGATGGGTAGATCTTTTTGCCTATCCAACACTGGTTGCCCACTATACATTTGGAGTAGATCAGGGCTAGGACTGTGTTAAACAGGTCACCCTGGTGGGTAAAGAGGAATGAAAGATTCACAGTGATTTTTAAAGTTACAGTCAAGGAAGTGCTAGACCATCCAACACCCCTGCGAAACACATCATGTGATTCTGTTGCTGGGGTGGTGGTAGAGCCTGGACTTAAGTTGACTAAGGCAGTGGTGCCCAAACTTTGGCCTTCCAGATGTTTTGGACCACAACTCCCACAGTCCTTTGTCATTGACAATACAGGCTTGGAATTCTGGGAATTGTGGTCCAAAAACACCTGGAGGGCCAAAGTTTGGACACCCCAGACTAAGGCCACAGGTCTTTTGGGGGGGGAGGCAATGGCCAGAGAGTGTCACATGGTGTGTTGCAATTAAGACAGCATGGACCAGGGGCTTTGGACTTTCCCATGTCTGAGCAGAAGAGATCAAGAATGACCACACAGACCCGGACCCAAATTTCAACACTCTGGAAGCCCCTTCTGCAACAGTTGGGAAGTAAAGTTTAAATGTTCCATAAAATTGTGTCCCCAATTCAACCCATTATCTGAGCATTTTCTTCTGGGATGTATGGGCAACATATGCATGTAGAAAAAGGCTCACAAAAGCACTATAGGTATATTTGAGAAACAGAGATAGTGTGAACAGTTTTTTAAAAAGAGAAATTGATTACTTTCTATGTGGTCTTCTCATCTGATGCAAGACACAAGGCAAAACAATGTCGATTACTGAAAAAAGGAGAAGCTCAGACATTAAGCTTGACAGATAAAACTTGTATTGCTTAGGGGCTGGGAACTTTGGTTAGGAAGTAAATAATTACTCTTTACTCCCATGCAGCATGCAATTCAGCTCCAAGAAAGTAACAGATCCATGGTAATCTGCTAATACAGAACATATCCATGGAGTTACTCCAGTACTGATCAAGTCAATGTGGTGCCACATATTGCAATTTTATGCAAATGTGGCCTATCTCGTGTTTTAGTAGCATGTGGCCTTTAAGGCATGTTGAAAATCCCACTCACTTTGGATTCCAAGTCACACACCATCTCCGCCTCTTCTGTCCTTTTCATAAGAGAGCTAAATGGCAGCAGCTCTGTGCCCCTGGAAATTGCCCAGTGAGAAATGGACGGAGGTCATCAGAGGTAAAACTGCCTGCCAAACAGGCTGTATGTTTGTGCCTTTTTTCTCCAGATAAATCCTACACCAAAAAAATGGACTGGAAAGGGCAGAGGAAAAAGCAAAGTAGGAAAGGCAGAAATTCATTATGAGCCTGTCCTTAGGGATGAAAAATGGTGAGAGAAGGGGAGGGAAGGAAGGAGAAAGCAGAATAGCACATTGAAAGGATGATGCTGTTAGAAAAGCACACCTCAAAAAGATGCAAACAAAGGAGCAGGAATTAACACTATAAATTCTGTGAGTGGAGAATATGATAGAGGGCAAGTACACATATAACATGGCCATTCCAGCTTCTTAGGCACCTAATATGAACTATTGTATTATTTTAGTAGACACATATAAGAAACTAAACTGAAAATCATTTTCTAAACTATAACACTGTACCACAGTGATGGGCAACACAAGACTACACACTGCATGTGTTCCCTTATCCAGTTTTGCACCCCTCATGGCACAGTGGTTGAAATTTAGTACTCGAGTCAAGCAGAGTTCAATCCCATTGGGCTCAGGTAGCCAGCTTAATGTTGACTCAGCCTTCCATCTTTACAAAGTTGGTAAACTGCATAAACTGTACACTAGCTTGAGTGCTTTAAGCACTATCTGGCAATATATAAGCAGAACACTTTGCTTTTGGCTTTCTCTTTTTTCCTCTTCTTTATTCCTTATGTCCAAAAGGAAGGAAGGAAGGAAGGAAGGAAGGAAGGAAGGAAGGAAGGAAGGAAGGAAAAAAGAAAGAAAGAAAGAAAAAGAAAGAAAGAAAGAAAGAAAGAAAGAAAAGAAAAGAAAAGAAAAGAAAAGAAAAGAAAAGAAAAGAAAAAATATTGAGCAGCCTTAGACAACAAAATTTCCTTTGAAAAGGAATCCCCAGTCCCTATTTTGAACTGCAAAGAGAATTAGGAAACCAAATTAGGAAACCAGAAGTCAACTTCCAGACACTTTTGGGAATGGTGCAGCTTGAAATGGTTCCTGGAAGGAACTGGTGCCGGTACCCATAAAACTACTATACATCCAGGGCACTAATACAGTGGTCCCCCACCCTTTTGCGGTTCACATACTGTGGTCCAGCTATATCTTGGGACTGCAGTACCTGGAAAGGGCTTGAGGGAGGGGGGAAGGTTTGGGGGCTTTTTAAACCTTCCCCCCTTTCCCCAAGCCCCCGGCTCCAGGTGATTGGTGCTGGGATGGGGAAACAAAACAGCTCTTGGCTCCACAGCCGAGAGCCCTTTTGGAAGATCGTGCACCGCCTGACCGCACTTCCCCGGGTGTGCGGGCGAGCAGCGTGCAATGCCCAAGGAGCTTTCAGCCAAGAGCCCTTTTGAAAGATTGCACACTGCTCGCCTGCAACTCCCTGGGGGTGTGCACGAGCAGCGCACAATGCCCAAGGGGCTTTCAGCCATGGAGCCGACTGCTCAGCTCCTCCACCAAGAGCCCTTTTTAAATATCACACGCCACTCCCCCACTCGCGGATTTTCAACGATCGTGGGTCGGGTGGGTTCCTAACCCCTGTGATAGGTGGGGGCTTACTGTATCTACTGTCAGCCTGCTGCTGCACTGTTGGGCCATCTCCTTAGCATACTGGAGAGTTTACAAGCATGAGACTAAGGATGCACATAGTATGATAGGCTTGAGCAATGGGCTGAAAACAATAGAATGACATTAAATAGGGACTTGTGCAAAGTTTAACCTGATGTGGGGGGAGGGGGAAAAGCTAAGTTACCGATACTTGGCTCAGTAATACTGTGACAAAAATCTTGAATTGTTGTAGATCACAAACTGAATATGAGCCGACAGTGCGTGGCTCAAAATGGGTGATGGTCTTTTAGTTGTATTAACGAAGTACAGTCTCCAAATGTCATGAATACTAGTGGTGGTGAACCCTCACACCCAGTGTTTTTAAACCCCAAAACCCATAATTCCAAGCCTATATTGCCAGTGGCAAAGGACTGTGGGAGTTGTGGTCCCAAAACGTCTGGAGGGGTGAAAGTTTTCCCCCTACTGTAACTATCCCCCCCCTGCTCCACTGGTAAACCCATCTTGAGTACCCTATCCAGTTCTGGACACCCCACTTCAAGGAGGATGCTGACAAATCAGAAGAAGCTCAGAGGAGGGCAAGTTTAGTCAGGGGGTTGGGAAATCAAAATCACAGGGAGTTTAGCCTTGAGAAAAAAAGATGGGGGGAAATAGTATGCACTTTTCAAATACTTAAAGGCTGTCAAAGATGTCCCAATGCTTTTAAAATTTTTCGTGGCTTTTAAGGGTGCTGGGGGATGTTCCACTGGTTCATAGAAATTTGAATGAAAAAGGATAAATAAACCCCGGGAGATTCCCAAGAGTGATCAAGAGGTTCAACCTATTTCAAGTGTCTTTCAAAACCCCTTTTTTTCACAGTAGTTTTCACAATGCCAAACTAAATGTTTCAAGTGGTTGTTAGTGGCCACTGTTAAGGGGCATCTCATTGTTTTACGATCATCCCCTTTATCCATCCCGGGATGCAAACAAATGCATATAAAGTCTTTCAAGTGAACACCATTTCATATGATGAAGCAGATTCCCAAACCCTTTTGATTAGAGATGGCACTAAATGCCAAAAATTTTTTGG
>JAWVWN010001730.1:0-20198 GCA_037367305.1 Phrynocephalus vlangalii | reverse complement strand
TTCATTGTGACCATAACACACAAGATGATGATTTTTTTTAAAAAAATAATCCCTTACTTGCTGCAATCTTCCCTAACAAGGACTCCTACATGTGGCAGTTTATGCTAAAAAAGCAAGGTCTCCTTGGTACAAAGCTAAATCCTTCCCATTAGCGCCAAATGCCGAAAATTTTCACTGGAATCATGGAAGAGGAAGGGATGATAAATCTTTTCCTTCCCACATGCTGTTGCCCTGATAAAAAATCCATCCCTCCTAGTTAATTTGCTGCCTGAAATGACAACAACTGTTCATGGCTGCTTAACATGCAATTGAATTTGGCTTCCATAATAGGTTTATTCGGTCATAAACACCATATGTGGAACACACGTGAATTGAAAGGAATAGGATAGTCAGGTCTTTTCTATTATCAAGCTGAACATGTAAGTTTAAAGAGGGGAACGTTGTTCTACTGAGCAGCGTCTCTATGTGAACTCAAAAATCTGAATTTTCTCTCATTTAGAGAAGCTACCCAGATCAAGCAATCCCTCCTTTTTCATTCAGCTGCACTTCCGTGTCCAGTGCAATGGTTGGGTGAGGACTCACATGCTCTCTCCTCAGTACAGTAAGGGTTTTCACACAGTCTTCTTAAAAACTGAACAGAGCTACAGTGTGCTTGGCAACCAGAGGCCTTGCTGAAAAATGGATTTCTGGGTAGATCCCCATCACCAGAACACATGGGAGTCAACTCTCTCTCTCTCTACCCTCCAAATGCCCCTCTCTTCAACAGTCCATGGATGATAGCTTGTTTGAGAATAACATGTTATGAAAAAAAATCTGTCTCACATGAACAGAAAAGAAAGGAGAATAACAGAATTATTATGTTACACCTGCCATATGTCTCAGAACTGTATCTGGATGTTCTTTCACTCCCTGAGTCTTTTGCTTCCAATATGGTATTTTCCCCCTGTGGAACTATGAATACACAAATTTCTGAAAGCACAATATGAAATATATATATATATATATATGTTTTCGTAGATTTTCACGGGTATAGGTATGCATGTTAGGGTGGATTCGGGTTTCTTCCCGTGTAGAAATCTGGTTGTTTTGGCGACGTTTCGACGAGGTCTCACTCGTCATCTTCAGGCTGGTGTTCTGGCTTCTTTCTTCTTGAAGCAAAGCGTGATCTCAGTTGAAGTCCTTCTATAAATACTGCTGGGGGTGTGTGGTTTGCTTGCTCTGTTGCTGATTGTAGGTTCGTTTGTTCTTTTGTGATCTGCTGTGTGGCTGAGGCGATCGTTAAGGGCTTAACTGCTGGTGGGTTAGATGGCTGTTTAGAGACATCCTGTGTGGGTGAGGTGCTGGATGTGTGTCTATTAGCCTTTTGTTTCTTAACGACCTTGGTGATGGGCGTTCTGGCAGCATCCTGGGCTTTGGTGGAGTGGGGTCCTGTGTCTTGTGAATTCATTTTGGTCTGGCTACGTGTCTGTGGTTTCCCAATGTTTTTTTGGTGTGTGTAAGTGTGCTCCATATGGTGACTGGAGCGGGGTGTAGCGGTAGATGGTGCAGTCGTGGTTTTGTTATTGGATGGTGGTTTCGTTTCATCTGTGGGAAGGGTCTGGGTTTGTGTTTGGTGTGGATGGAAGGTGGTGGCATCTTGTGTCCTTTTGGACCTGGTGTCAGTCTTTGTGACAGAGGCTCGTCTGTTGACCAGGGCTAGTTTCCAGATGTCAGGCAAGCGGGAGGTGTCATCACGTTTATTCATGTTGTTTGGGTGTTTCTCTATTTCAATGGCTTCCATGATTATTCGACTGTTGAAGTGTTCAGTTTTGGATATGAGTTTGGTTCTTTCAAAATCAATTTCATGACCTGTTGTTTTTATGTGCTGGAAGAGAGAGGAAGATTTTTCTTCTTTTTTGACTGCGTTCTTGTGTTCTGCGATGCGTGCGCTTATTCTCCTGTTTGTCTGTCCGATGTATGTGGCTGGGCAGACTTTGCATGGTATTTCGTAGACTCCTTGGTTAAGAAACAAAAGGCTAATAGACACACATCCAGCACCTCACCCACACAGGATGTCTCTAAACAGCCATCTAACCCACCAGCAGTTAATCCCTTAACGATCGCCTCAGCCACACAGCAGATCACAAAAGAACAAACGAACCTACAATCAGCAACAGAGCAAGCAAACCACACCCCCCCAGCAGTATTTATAGAAGGACTTCAACTGAGATCACGCTTTGCTTCAAGAAGAAAGAAGCCAGAACACCAGCCTGAAGATGACGAGTGAGACCTCATCGAAACGTCGCCAAAACAACCAGATTTCTACACGGGAAGAAACCCGAATCCACCCTAACATGCATATATATATATATATATATATATATATATATATATATATATATATATATATATATATATATATATATATATATATATATATATATATATATATATATATATATATATATATATATATATATATATATATATATATATATATATATATATATATATATATATATATATAAATGGAAAATTACAGATACCAGGAATGCGAATGACAGGCTTAACTTCCCCAAGCAATTTTAGGGAACCCTTTTTAATTTGGAAAGTTTTGGGTTTCAGTTAGTGGAGATATTAAGCTCCAAATGAGGTGTGTGGGCGCTTAATGGAAGCAGTGTGTCAGGTCCGCTTTACCAATTATAGGGTTAATTTACAGCTTCCCCTCAATGTGCCAATGCCAATCCACACTCCTTCGATTAAGTACCCCCTGCAGTCCCTTTGGAGCTTAATAACTCAATTCTCTGAAACCCAAAATTTTCAAAACTTCAAGGGTTACAGGGGAGAGTTGAGGAAGCTCTTGTGTCATTTCCATGCTGCTAAATGCCTGGGATCAATATTTTCAAATACTTTTAAATTTTCCTATGGAGTTGAATAACTTGGCTCCCTATACCACAAACCTCTCCAAGTTGAGGGTGCTTCACGGGGAAAGGAAAATTCACACCCAATTGGGTGCCCCTACGACCCAGGGGAGCTGTTTTACAGAGAAACAAATTAGTTCATTTTAAACAAAAAAAACTGCTGGTTCGTTTAGTTACTAACGAAACGTTGCTTCCCCAGTTCATTTTGTTTCATTTCATTTCATTTTGTTACATAATGAGCCGATGAATAGAGATGGGCACGACTCAAAAAAATGGTGTTTCGTTTGTCCTTTGGTCATTTAGGGGTCCGTTTCGGTTCGTTTTCGTTTTTGTGACTTTTTTGCAAAAAAATTCGTTTTCATTTCGTTAGGTAACGAAACGAAAAAACGAAAACGAAAATGAAAAATTGCTGTTTCGTTAGCATTCTTTTTAGTTCAATGCATCTGCCGCAACAAAAACGAAAAACACGGCAAATTTGGTTGTTTTGTTTTCATTTTCGTTTTGTTTTTTAAAAAATTTCCGTTTCATTTTCATTGCATAACGAAACAAAAAAACAAAAATGAAAACGAAAAATCTACCGATGAATCAGTGTTTCGTTTTTTGTTTGGTGCCCATCCCTAGGAGCCACACACTGCCTCAGCTGCCTTGGTGTCAGGCTCTGACTTTCATGTCCAGTTTGCACTACCGAACACAGTGAAAATACTCTCAGCATAGGACATTTCTTGTGAATTCGGAAAGAGTGCAGGGGAATTAGCTGTAGGAAATGGACTTCAAAGACCTTGTAATTGCATAGATAAGGTCTTTTAAGCCCCACAATTCTTGGATTGTAAATTCACTGAAGCTAGGAACTCTGTTTACCTCTGCCCTTCCAAAGAAGCCCTAAGTAGCATCAGTAGGAAGTTGGATCACTGAGCATAAAAACATTATTTGAAGCATGGTTAACATTCAGTAAATAAATGTGTTTGTAGCCAGATATTTCAAAAAGCAGGGGATACAGTTGAACCTATGGCTTATCAGAATGCTAATGTATTCTCTTCTATCCCGACATACTATCAATATGTTTACTGTTTCCTAGGCAGGACGTGCATTCACCTCCTGGCCTGCTTGGTGCCTGAATCAGGGCACACAGTTTGGTTTGCCTGTTTTGAGACACTCTCTGGCCTGATCCTTGCCCAGGTTTTTGCCAGTCTTTGTGCGCTTACGGTTGTCCAAGAAAACACTGTCCAAATTAATCGGGAAATGCAAATGGCAAGACCAGGTAACAGGGTAAAAGGAACATACAGGGCATAAGTGTCTCTAGTGAGCCAGTAACTATCTGCCAAGATAGGTCCTCTTTTCTTTTCTTTTCTTTTGAAATTCCCTGTTTTTTATTTGAAACAAAACAACTTGGGGAGCCATGTAGCCAATTTGTTTTGCTTGAACTGGAAATGCTGAGATACCAAGAAAGAGCCACCCCCATATGTACCAAGGAGGAGGCAAATGGACCATCAATGGGAGCAACCAATAGGTACTATCTATCCTTTTTAATTGATCCAATTGGCTACACCTAGTGGATTTTTCTAAATTTTATCCCAGGCCCCAAATGGAATGCATGGGTCTTCAGCACCAGCCCTCCCCCTTCTCTGGCCAAGCTGCAGCTACATTCCTCAAAGCGCCACATGGAGAGAGGGGGTTTGAAAGTGTGTCATGTTGTTTGAAGGACCGGACTGTAAAAACAACCCATAACTTCAGATGCAGCTTCACAACATCTCTGCTCCAGGCTGCAACTAAAAAACTACCTGCCTTTTATCTTGCCAAGAACTTTACATCTAAGAACTAACTCCTGACAACTCCATATTTTGCCACACTTGAACTTTTGGTACAGCTCTGAGGAAGAGGGTATTGCCCTTGAAATATTAGCAACTTTTTGTTATTTTACTAATAGCCTAATGGTATCACCTAGTCTAGTTTTGTATCTGTTTTTGATTGTTCTGAATTGTTTTCCAGCTTTCAATAGAAAGTATCCTAAGACCGCAGTCATACCTGTGTTTCCAGCGTAGTTTCCCGGCGAACTATGCAGTAAAAAGTCATGTGCCAACCAGGAAGAGAAGCAAATTCTGCTCCCGGCCGACCACACCCCTCGAACAGCAGTTTCAGCGACGTTTCCTAAACCACCGCCAGGGGCTGGATTTAGAAACTTTGCTCAAAAATGCTTACTTATTTGCTTCTGTCACCATGACAGGTCACAGAAAATACACAGTAAAAACAGTTTTTGCCATAGAGGCTTGGAAACTGGAGCCGGAAAGTAGGACAAAATGCATAGTATACAGGTTAGGACCGAACCAGAATAGGAAAGTACAATGCAGAGGAGAGGACACCAACTGCTCATTAAAAACCACATGAGTGCCCGAAAAAAAATGCAGGAAATTTAAATATGCAGAAAACCCAGGTATGACCGTGGCCTAAGATAGCTGGGGAGGAACTGAGTGAGGAAGTTCCTGGGAAACATATGTTTGGATACATTTGCAAAAAGGCAGTGCAGGGATCTTGCATTTCTCTATATTTGCTCTTCCTTTTCTCGTGCTCTTGCCCCTCCCTCTCCCCTCCTAGTTTCTTTTCCACCCTTCTCTTTCTCCCTTTCTTTTCTTTTGTAGGGCAGGTGCCTTTTGCCTGCAAATATTAGTGAGGGAAACTGCTCTCTGAGCAGGTTGCACTGTCTGCAGACCTTCAGGAGAAGCTGACAGAAGAAGGTTACAGCTGGGAGGAGAAGTTTGCTTCTACTTTTTTGCCCTTTGTAGCTGATGCGCCTTTAGCATTAGATTTCTTCTATCCAGCTGCAGTTCTGTGAACCTTTATCAAATTGCTGTTTTAAAAATTATATTTTTATGACCCTTGGACCCACCCAACAAACATTCAAGCATATTATGATGTAAATACAATCTGGGGGTGGGGTGAAGGAACAGACTAAAAGCAATTTTAAAGTGTAGTGACAGAAAGCAAGTACTGAACTCAATATTGTAGACATGCATGTGATTGCATTGATAGGTTGTGTGGTCCCCTACATACTTATTGAGGAAGAATCCTGTTCTGAGCTTAAAGTATTTCACTTCCATGGAATTGGGTTTGTATGCAAGGCAGTTATTTCAAAGACCACCGAACATGGACAGCTTTTCTGAACCTGGGCAGTTCTGCACACTTCTGAATCTAGCAAAATCCCAGGCAACTCTATCTAATTGCCTAAACGTTTAAGCAATTTAAAGAATGTGACTTTAGATAGCAATTTATTCAGAGTAAACTTATTTGATTCCTGCATTGCTCTTCCCTTTACATATTTTAAATTAATAGAATTTCTGCCTGGATAAAGAACCAAACCAATGGCTCCTCTGCGTTTCCACCATTCATTATAGTTCAGCAGAGGCTCTGCATATCAGATTGGGTGTAAGCAGAAAGTGATGTACTGGATGGTTCATTGGGTAGAGCTGCCACTAAAGGAGCAATATTGTTAGTGAATATCTCACATTCATTTGAGATAGAGTCAGAGAAAAGGGGGCATTAAAAATCTAGGGGATTGAAAGGTCTATAACAGTGTTGGCGAACTTATGGCAGAGGTGTCAAAGGTGGCACTCAGAGCCCTTTCTGTGGGCACCTGACATCGCCCCTTCACAGCCACCTGTATTCAGGTTAAATTGCTGTATTGGCACTTTGCAAGAAATTAGTGGGTTTTGAATCTCAGCTTGGGCACTCATTCTGTAAAAGGTTCACCATCACTGGTCTATAGTGATGATAGTGCAATGGGAAAAGATCATAGCTCTGTTTGCCAACAAAGCCCTTCTCAATAGAAGTGATATTTCCCTCAACAATGTTGAACAGCAGGGATTTTGAGATGCTTAAGCATGCCAAACCCAAATGCATTAAAATGTTCGGAAATGAGGAAATTCAGTACTAGAGGATCCCATTATCCTGTGCTCATTCTACTAAGAATAACCACCATTGAAGTCAATGACAGCTCTCTCCATATAAACATGCATGCGAGTGTGCCTTTAAATCTTTTCACTGCAAGACATTACTATTATGACTTAGTTGTTGCTGTTGTTTCAACGTAAATACCACCCATAGTGGTTGAGCACTCTCCAGCACCTGCCAGAGGAGGCAGCGTTGGGAACTGCTGAAAGCCTGTTTTGCTGTAAAATGAAGCAGCACGAACGAATGAACCTGCAGTTCATGTCCAGCTCTATAAGCAAATTGTTCACTGGGGAGGGGGATAGACTTTATATATCTAGGGATGGGCATTTTGTTTTGGAACCAGTAAATTACGAAACGAACCACATGAGCCCAGGTGCTCAGAACCATCTGATACACGTGGAGCAATTGCTTTACCTTTCTCTCTGCTGGCACGGAGCTGAGTTGCAATGAAGAAACATGCTGCAACATCATCTTTCCTCCTCTGTGGGTGATAAGAACATAACAACAAAAGAACATAAGAAGAGCCATGCTGGATCAGGCCAAAGGCCCATCTAGTCCAGCTTCCTGTATTTCACAGTGGCCCTACCAGATGCATCTGGGAGCGGACAAAACTAGATATCTGTCTCCTGGTACCACTCCCCTGCATCTGGCCCTTGAAGAGTACCCTGGTTTTAAGCCTGGAGATTACACATCTCCATCATGGTTTGTAACCTGTGATGGACTTTTCCTCCAGGAATCCGTCCAATCCCCTTTTGAAGGCATCCAGGCCAGATGCCATCACCACATCCTGTGGCAGGGAGTTCCAATACTAACAACGCGCTGGGTGAAAAAGTATTTTCTTTTGTCTGTTCTTACTCTCCCAGCCCTCAATTTGAAGGGATGTCCCCTAGTTCTGGTATTTTGAGAGAGGGAGAAGAGCATCCCTCTGTCCACTTTACTCATGCCCTGCATTATTTTGTATGTTACAATCGTATCCCCCCCTCAAGTTAACCCTCTGTGGGTGCTGTGCAGGGACAGGGACAGACTTATATCTATAAGCACAAGTATGAACTCCTTTCATAGCATATGGTAGCTTTCACAGGACACTTCATCCAAAGTACTTCTTATAATCCTCAGCTTAACAATATGTATATTTCATCTTTCTCCTGACTCTTATACACATCCATCTGAAGTCCTGTAACTCTTGAAACTGATTACAATACGATGCACATGAATCAAACTTGAGAGTGATATTGCCTAACTAATTCCATGGGACTACTTGGCCAAAAAAAAGAAGGAGGAAATAACATATTTTGCATTACATTAGATTGCCAGGAAATATGTGCCACATATGTAAAAGCCCCAGACAATAATTAAGGAGTTCAGCATTTTTCTCATGGTTGTAAGGGAAGGCCTCTATCCCACCCTCCATTACCCTCTTATCCACAAATATGACCATGTTTGTAAAGAGGAGATGATTGGGCCCATGCAAGAATAGAAATCACTGCTTGACTGAAGTGGGTTCAGGAACTTGCTTTGAAACATGTCAACAAAAGTGGATTTGAAAAACAACCCAAGTAAGTTTCATGTGCCTTTGCTTACGTTATACATTCCAAGACTAAGAAACTACTCTGGGGACTAAAGCTCCTAGAAACTGAGTGCTGGTATCTAAAAGAATAACTTGTCATAGCCAAATTTCAGTAATAGTGATACTCTTTCCATGCCAGCACCTCAAAATATGTTTTTCATCACCCACCAAAACAATCTTATGTCTCGATATTGGCTTTGCAGAAATGATGGCTTGTTTTCACCCTGAATGCACACCTAGGTGTTGCAAAAACAGCATGCCTTTGTGAACAGGCCATTATGGTGTTGCTATTTTACTCCTTCATGGTAGCACTGCCTTGTAGTGGCGAAGGGGATTAAGTGACTCAGAAGCTATGAGCTATGCTGTAGGTCATAGTGGAGAGTTCTGACTAAATGTGGTCCACCTGGAGTAGGAACTGGTAAGCCACTCCAGTATCCTTGCCAAGAAAACTCATGGACAGTAACAAAAGGCTAAAAGATATAACACTGGAAGATGAACCCCTCAGGTCAGAAGGGGGGCAACATGCTACTGAGGAAGAGCAGAGGACAAGTACAAGTAGCTCCAGAGCTAATGAAGTGGCTGGGCCAAAGCCGAAAGGACACTCAGCTCCAGACGTGCCTGGAAGAGAAAGGAAAGTCCAATGCTGCAAAGAAATATACTGCATAGGAACCTGGAATGTGAGATCTATGATCCAGGGTAAGCTGGATGTGGTCAAACGTGAGATGGAAAGAATAAACCTTGACATCTTAGGGTTTAGTGAACTTAAATGAATGGGAATAGGTGAATTCAGTTCAGTTGGCTATCACATCAACTACTGTGAGCAAGAATCCCATAGAAGAAATGGGGTAGTCCTCACAGTCAATAAAAAGTGGGAAAAGCTGTGCTGGGATACAACCTCAAAAATGAAAGAATTATTTTGGTACGAATCCAAGGCAGCCCTTTCAACATCACAGTAATCCAAGCTTATGCACCAACTACCACAGTTGAAGAGTCTGAGATTGACCAATTCTACGAAGACTTACAACATCTTCTAGAACTGACACCAAAGAAATATGTTCTCATCATAGGGGATTGGAATGCTAAATAAGGAGTCAAGTGGTAAAAGGAATAACTGGCAAGTTTGGCCTTGGAGTTCCAAACGAAACAGGGCAAAGGCTAATAGAGATTTGTCAAGAGAACAAGCTGGTCATTGCAAACGCTCTTTTCCAAAGGCGACTCTACACATGGACATCACCAGATGGACAATACCAGAATCAGATTGATTATGTTCTCTGCCGCCAAAGATGGAGGAGCTCTATACAGTCAGCAAAAATGAGACCAGGTGCTGAATGTAGCTCAGATCATCAGCTTCCTATAGAAAAATTCAAACTTAAACTGAAGAAATAGGGAAGGCTCCAGGCTAGTCAGGTAAAATCTAAGTCAAATCCCTTATGAATACACGGTGGAAGTGAAGAATAAATAGATTTAAGGAACTAGATTTGTTGGACAGAACACCTGAAGAACTATGGATGGAGGCTTGTAACATTGTACAGGAGGCTGCAATGAAAACCATCCCAAAGAAAAGAAAATGCAAGAAAGCAAAGTGGTTGTCCAACGAGGCCCTACAAATAGTGTAGGAAAGAAAGCATGAAAAATGCAACGATGAAAGGGAAAAGATACAGAAAATTGAATGCAGACTTCCAAGGAATAGCGAGGACAGACAGGATGGTCTTCTTGAATGAACAGTGTAAAGAAATAGTGGGAAACCTTAGAAAAGGAAAAACTAGAGATCTAATCAAGAAAATTGTGTATATTAAAGGGACATTTTGTGCAAAGATGGATATGATAAAGGACAAAACTGGTAAGGACCTAACAGAAGCAGAAGACATTAAGAGATGGCAAAAATACACAGAGGAATTACTGGTATATCAGAAAGATCCCTGATAACCAAGACATTGTAGTTGTTGACCTCAAGCCAGATATCCTGGAAAGTGAAGTCAATTGGGCCTTAGAAATTGTTGCAAACAAGAAGACCAGTGGAGGTGATGGCATTATGACACGCAATATGACATCAAATTTGGAAAAATTAGCAGTGGCCAAGGGACTCGAAAAGGTTAGTCTACATCCCAATCCCAAAGAAGAGCAACTCCAAAGAATGCTCCAACTATAACACAATTACACTCATTTCACACACTAGCAAGGTTATGCTCAAAATTGTATAAGGGAGGCTGCAGCAGTATGTGGACAGAAAACTCCCAGAAGTGCAAGCTGGATTTCGAAGGGGCAGAGGAACTAGAGATCAAACTGCTAACATGCACTGGACTATGAAGAAAGCTAGAGAGTTCCCAAAAACATCTACTTCTGCTTCATTGACTATGCCAAAGCCTTTGTGTGGATCACAAAAAACGATGGCAAGTTCTTAAAGGAATGAGTGTGCCTGACCACCTTATCTGTCTCCTAAGACAAGTCCCTGATGTTGGGAAAGATTGAAGGCCAAAGGAAAAGGGGGCGGCAGAGAATGAGATGGTTGGACAGTGTCATCGATGCAACCAACATGGATTTGTCCAAACTCAGGGAGGCAGTGGAAGACAGGAGGGCCTGGCATGCTCTATTCCATGGGAATCACAAAGAGGCGGCTGCAACTCAACGAATGAACAACAACAATTTGATGGCACCTGGAGCAACACAATAATCAAATGGAGAACTTTCCTCCAGAAGGAATCATGCAAAGAATGCAAAACTTTGTAGACCCACCAAACTTTGTAAGTACTTATTGATGAGCAAAGTGGAGGTGTCATTTTGTACCCATTGAGCTGTCTCCTCCACTGAAATGAATGGAGGTGTGCTAGTATGCCCTGTAGCTTTCCATGCCCACTTAGAACTGCCACATTAGGGATAAAATATAATGGATACTTGTTCACTGTATGTAATCGTGTGCTACCTAGATGAGTTTGCATTTTCAGTATAATAAGCCCTTATTTATTTATAAGGATTAGGTCCACAGACATACACATATTATCACTGTGTGATCATCATATATTTTTAGAGAAAAGGTCAGAGAAGGAGGAATAAACTGCTTGAAATCAATTATCTTGTCGTTTCTGTGCGTGAATCGAAATAATTTCCCCCTTTCCAGATGAAGGTCCATTCCTTCCTACTGTTTCACATTATCCGCTCTGCAATTGATGTATGTTCAGTAGATCATGACAGGTGGCTGGTTTCAAGCATTACCTCCCCCCCCACCAGCCCCCAAGTATTTTCCAAGTAGAAATACCACCTTGCTATCAATAAGCTTTTGAATCAACTGGCAAAGCAGCAGGGATACCCAAAAGGAGTTATTGAATGAGAAGATGTTTCTTTTTCATTCTGCACTGAAACCTTCTCAGTACCTTCCAGACTCCTATAGCGATTTCCTAGTGTTTCGGTTCTTTATTCTTTCCACATTTTGAAGAAGCAATATTGCATGGTTGCAGTCCTACAGGTAAGGATGTGCTTCAGGTTCGCAAATTGTTTGGACACCCAAGTGAAGTGCGGAAAAATGCCCATTTCTGAGGAATACAAAGTGAAGCAAAAAATTAGCACTCAAATGAACTGGGGCTCTGCGAAGTGTCAAATATTTCTTTGGGGCTTTAGTTCGGAAAGTTGAATTTTACAAGAGAAAATACCTTCTCAGTAATGATTCATTATGCGCCATACATGGAATGCCCCTTTCCAAGGAGATTATTCAAAATAAATGAATAAATGGATCTATCCGGCTTCTTCATCTAGCTTCTCCATTAGTACAATTTAGACATCAAGCTAAGTCTTCCTCCACCAGCGACCATGCTCCTGCTAGAACAATCTTTGTGAGAGGAAAATCCAGAACCTCTAAGACTTAATTGCACAGAGGAAAAACTGATCCCTCACACAGGGTGAAAGTATCCTCTCCTGAAGTGGTAAGAAGAAGCCCGTATGTAGAACTGACTGATTAAGCTAGGCTTCCTTCTAGCCTGAGAAAAGGGCACCAAAGAAAAATGCGAAGAAAACTGCATGCAACCCTAGGAAATGCCCATTTGCAGAAGAAGCCTCCTCATGAATAAAAGGGAAGAAAGTTTTGATTCTTCTGCTCTTTGGCATCCAAGTACGCCTTTGGGTTTTGCACTAAATGGCTAAGGGTTGCTACTGCTAAATTATTGCTTACTACTGCTAACTTTAGCATTACCTTTGCCTTAACACTGATGACAGGAAAGGAAAGTTTGGGCCCAGGACATCTAAACTGTAACCCCTACTTTGCATACTTTTTTAAAAAAAATGGTATAATAAAGCAAAGCAGACTAACAACACACTGGGTGAAAAAATATTTTCTTTTGTCTGTTCTTACTCTCCCAGCCCTCAATTTGAGTGTATGTCCCCTAGTTCTGGTATTTTGTGAGAGGGAGAAGAGCGTCCCACTATCCACTTTGCTCATGCCCTTCATTATTTTGTACATCTCAATCATATCCCCCCCCCTCAGGCGCCTGTGCTGTTTATATACCACCCTATAGCACTTACAGCACTCTCTGGGCAGTTTACCATTTATTTATGTAGGCTATACATTGCCTCTACCCCTCCTCCCCCCAGCAAGCTGGATACTCATTTTACTGACCTCAGAAGGATAGAAGGCTGAGTCATCCATGAGTCAGCTATCTGGGATTGAACCCTAGGTGATGAGCACAGTTATAGCGGCAGTACACCACTATGCCGCGAGGTTGTTGTCATATTCTTCTCATAAATTGAACTATTTAAAATCTTAAAAGTGGATGCTGTAAATGTGCTACATGCAATATGACAGCAAATTCAAAAAACTCAGCAGTGGCCAGAGGACTGGAAAAGGTTGGTCTACATCCCAATTCCAAAGAAGGGCAACACCAAAGAATGCTCCAACTATTGCACAATTGCACAGATTTCACACACTAGCAAGGTTATGCTCAAAATTCTACGAGGGAGGCTGCAATAACAATCTCCTTCCTATTATATAGTGGACCCTCTGCTAAGTGGGACAGGCTCTGTGAAGAAGAAGAAATACAGTCTCCTTCCCTTTTGTTTTCCTATTCAGTCGATATTGCGTACATGGGGAGTCCCCAGACCCGTTTTCCCGGTTTGTGTCTGTCCCTTTATATGACATTTCCAGGCAACCTCCTCACAGTTATAACAAGGACAGAACAGCCTGGCTCAACTAGTCCATAGTTTAAAATGAATCTGGAAAATAATATGTTGGAGCGTGATGTAGTATCGCTCAAACAAGGGAGCAGGTGCAGCACAATAGGCTGCCAAGTTTATTTAAAGTCATACTTCTTTTCTTTCCTGCTTATTTTTTCTTCTTCCTCCGTGATGCCTCCATTCTGCGAGGCTGTGGGCAGTAAAAGTTTCACAGATATTTGTGAGACTACTATGATCCGATTCCAGTTTCTAATATTTTCTCGTTTATGTTGCCCTTACACTAAAGCCCTGGAAGGGATCTTAAGAAAACAATGCATAAATTATTATCACAATCTCTCTGAAGCCATAGAGGTAGAAAAGATACCTTGTTTTAAATTTGAACTGGACTGTAAAATATTAGCATCCATTTGTCTGCAGTCATTTAACACCTGCCCCTTCTGTACAGGCAAGATACAGCAGAGGGGGCAGAGGTAGCACCTGCACCTTTTCCATCACCTTGAAGCACAGAGGCAAGCCACTATTTATCTCTGCTTGGACAAATCCTCAGCACATCTAGAATGCTACAGTATAGGCAGCCTATATCACTGCACAGTGGCATGCAGTAAAGGTTGTATTAAACAACAGCAGCATCTGCACACAATTTTGGGAGCTTGACAAAACGCAGTCCTGCGACATCTTTCATATCCTTCAGGACCCTCACTGAGTTGTACTGCTTGGATGTTGTGTTCTTTTCATTATTCTGTGATAAAGAGATGGGCTTTGAAATGTGTTGGGCATTCATCTACAAAATGATTTCAGAAATGAGATATCGTTCTGCATTGCATATGGGTAATGGTCTACCCTATTGCTTCTTTGATCACCTACATCATATTGGCAACAGTGAGCTATGAAAAAAATGTGTGTGTGTGTGTGTGCGCGCACACACACACACACATAGACACACAATCTCACCCTTGAGGTATGCTGGCATGTTAAAGATAAGGATAATGCCGGATAAGAATTTTCTTTGGTTCACATGTTGTTATTTTACAAGGGCTTGCCAAAATGTACAAACTGAATGAGAAATAAGATTAAAAGGCTTAAAATATGAATATGGGCAGAACAATATGGAGAGATTCGTGTGTTTATTAGTTCCTTCATCAGTATAATTCGCTTACCCCTGTGACTTACTGTTGCACTGATAAAACATTGTTTGATAAGATTGTGTGTGTATATGTGTGTGTGTGTGTGAATATGCAATGAATATATACATCATTTTTTTTAAGTTTTACTTACACATTAACTCATGAACATAGGGGAAAATACCATTAGGAAACCTGTTTCAGTATACAGTATATTTGATTAATGAATATGGGAGTATTTTCTCACAAAGCAAGAAGACTGAGCATCTTATATATCAATGATATGGTAAAAGGAGGAACAATAAGAAGAAAGGAAAATTGGCAAAGTGCATAAAACCAGGGCATTGTACAAAGCTGAGGGTTTTACTCCACTGCATAATAATAATAATAATAATAATAATAATAATAATAATAATAATAATAATAATAATAATAATAATAATAATAATAATAATAATAATAATAATAATAATAATAATAATGTTGTACCTGGTTGGTGCTTTAAAAATATTTGCACTCTAGTGAACACATGAGGTATGTGCATGGAGCACTGTGCCATGGGAGCAAGTTTGCCACAGGTCTCTTTGTTTTGGGACAGATGTGGAATTTATTCATTGGATTTCGTTTCATAAATGTGAACATCCCATCCACTTTCTAAAAATTCCTGCTACTATATAGCTGGGATTTTAAAAAAACCACCACAAGTCCCAGACATGCTGGGAAATAATGTCCCAGACATTGCATCTCGTCTGCCTGATTGCCACTCCAAACAAAAAACAACCTCCCCCAAACCCTGGAAAAAACATCCCTGAGATTCAATAAACAGAACCAAGGTGGATCTATTTAGTATTTGCTTAGTATTTTGCTTATATACCACCCCATACCACTTCAAGTAGTCCCCTGGGCAGTTTACAGTTTTTAAATTTCAGTATGCAGGCTACACATGCACTCCCCAGCAAGCTGGGTACTCATTTTAAACCGATCTCAGGAGGATGGAAGGCTGAGCCTTATAGGCCCTGTCCAACTTCATGATTCTATGACACTATGGCAACTTACCATGCTAAGGAACAAGATTTCAGCCACTCTTAAACAGCCCTTTAACGCCCTGTCTTTTACATAGATATACAGTATTTACGCAATTGCAGCTACATTACAGGCCCCTGACTAGGCTGGTATGTGCGCAAGAAAGCATAAAAACTAAGTAAAAATCCAAGTGCTGAGTGTGCACCCTGTGAACAATAATTCCAAATACATCATCACTGCAATTTCTTAGTATTCTGATTCTTGAACTTAATGGCATCACAACTTTTTTTGTCTCGAGAACCTCCGTGCCTCCGATAGTCCTTTATAATCCACCCAACCTTCCTTGAACAAAGAGCAAATAGTAATTTATTATTAAAACTAAAACAGTAAAATTTTAAAAAGCAGTTTTAAAAAGTCAAATTCTGCTGGAGAAAATCCTAAATCCTCGGGAACACTTTTTAATGTATGGAAATTTGTTGGAAGCAATAAAGATCCTTTCTTTATAAATATCTCAGTCTTGTCTCCCTTTTAGAATTTCTTCACCCACTCTTTCAAGAACAAGCCTCACCTCTCAGCTGAGAACCAAACCATTAGCCCCTCCATGCAGGGTATTGGAGCAGACACTGACATTCAGATAAGAGCTACATGTGCTGATCTGTTGTCCTGTGATTAATCAAAGGCCAGTATCTTTTTGCTTAGCTCTGCCAGCCAAGAGAGAATAGCAGCAGCAGCAGCCGCACCTTGCCACTACAGTAGTGCTTTGGTTTATGAGCATGTCGTGGTCCCCCACCCTTTCACGGTTCATATACTGCGGTCCCGCTAATTTAATTCTCAACACACGCTGTTGCAGAACATGATTTCCTGGAAACCAAAGGTCTGTCCATTCAGTCTTCTTTCTTAAACGAAATCAGATTTAATCAAACGGGACATGTTCAGAAGAAGAAAGGGTCCAGATTCAACATTCATAATTCCAGGGTGGTTTGAGATACATTCCCATTTTCCCTTTTTTAAAAAAAAGTCAAACTATGCATGTGAAAACCCTTAAAGGAGGAAAGCCATGTTTTCCCTTAAAAGCCCTGTGGTACGAAAACGTTTTGAGTTCTTAGATTTCAGGCTTTTGGGAGGATGAGTGTGTGTGATACTACAAAGAAAGGGGAAATTTGGTAATTGTCATATTTGACATACATTCCCTTTGAAAGACTTAAAAAATGATTTCAAAAAAAAGATAACACCAAACAAGTACCTCATGACATATTGCTTAATTAGAATAAATTAGCAGAAAATAGTGTTTTAAAACAGGAAAGAATCACTAGAGTTGACTTTAACAAGGCACTTAATTATATACATGAAGGGAGATTTCTTTGGAGACCTCTCTTTTATTCGTCTAAGTAACTCACTTAATGCAGTTTCTCGTTTGCAAATGTGATTGGGGAAAAAAAAGATCTAACAAGATAGATTAGATCTAATTTCACCAACTTATGCAAAGTTTGCAGAACTTCCACTCAATGGAGGTGGGGTGGTGGTGGCAGAAATGAGCACAGCATATAGCTTTTATCTTTTTCTTTTGAAAACTGAACAGAGCAGCAATACATGTAGTGCATGGATGTGATGTGTATTTCATGTGAACTGTTGTGTTATTATTTCTGAACTGCGGGACACACAATTGTTCAGGTATTTTCTTAAGATATCTCAAATGACAAAAAAAATAAATTTAGCATTTTCTTAGCTAGCCTTCTTGGGATTCATTTCTGCATCTGTTACTCTCAACATTGAGGGGAAAAAATAAACAGATGAAATAAAATGCTATGTTGAAATTGAAGGTTGATATCATTTTTATGTGGATTTTACTGTACTTCATGATGGAAAAAAGTTCCCTACGAACATCACCCCCCACACACATACAAAAGAGCTTCAACAACAATCAAAAAAAAAGCTTGTAGCCCCTGGTACACAATTTTCCCTTTAAACAACAAACAAACAAACAAACAAATAAAAACAAGATTAGGTAATTCAGAACTTCCAAATATGTTCAGATGGACAGAATTTTAGAAGCATCCTTGATTTGCCGTCTGTTCTCCACAACAGTCATCTTTTAATTGCAGCTGAGAATTCCAAAAAAAACCAACACAAATGAGCCGTTTGAGATTTTAGAGCACTTCCATTATTGTTCAGAAATGTTTTGTTTCATTATATGTATCACTTTGCCTATTTCAGATACTTCATGCAGAATATACTTATTTTAAAAAACATCAGCTCTTGCAATATAGTGCATAAATCTAAAGATGTGCATAAAAATGTTACCATAATGATCTACGTCAACTTTAAAAAAACTTTTTTGCATTGTCTAAAGCTGGCAATCTTTTAAAGTATAAGTAAAGTTTGGTTTAAAGGAAGTTTACTGATTCCCGTTTTCTTTATATTTTAAAACTTAAAAGTAGAGTACCAATTTGCCTCCTAATCTAACTAATTTTTGTCCCCTCCGGGGTGTGTTTTGGTAGTAAAATTTAGCCCTTATTTTATCAGGATTTTCTGACCTTTTCCTTTGTTTCCTTTGGTCAGTTCAGCAGTTCAGGTCATGGCTTGTTTCATCCTCACAGGCCAGGGTGAGTTGTTACACATTGCACTCCCCCTCAGTGAGATGGGTACTTATTTTACTGACTTTAGAAGGATAAAGGCTGAGTCAACCATGAGTCTGCTACCTAGGACTGAACCCCCATTGTGAACATAGTGATAGCCATAGTACAAACAGTTTAACCACTGTGCTAAGATGCTCTTACTAATCCTCTCTCTGTGTCCCAGTGCTATGACCCTCCGTCATCCCTGATCATTGGCCATGTTGGCTGATAGTGGTGGATTGATTGGCGTTGGTCACAGGTTCCCACCCTAGTTCTGGAAGTTGCTTCTGGAGACATCTGGGAGTTCCTTCTGCATGTGCTAGAATGAGTAGTTGGGCAACAATTTCTTTGAGTAATTTATCTAAAAATGTGAAGTGGACATATCATTTTCATGGAAAATGGGTTTTCCCGTGGCTCTAGATTTTAAAATGTTAGCTTTTAAATACACTAGAGATGGGCACGAAACGAGGGGATTTTTTTTTGTTTTTGTTTTCGTTTTTTCCCTTTCGTTATGCAATGAAAATGAAACGAATTTTTTTAAAAAAAAAAAAACGAAAACGAAAACGAAACGACCAAATTTGCCGTGTTTTTTGTTTTCGTTGCAGCAGATGCATTTAACTAAAAAGAATGCTAACAAAACAGCAATTTTTCGTTTTTGTTTTTTTTTTCGTTTCGTTACCTAACAAAACAAAAACAATTTTTTTTTGCAAAAAACGTCCCGCAAACGAAAAAAGAACCGAAACAGACCCCTAAAATGACCAAACGACAAACGAAACACCATTTTTTGAGTCGTGCCCATCTCTATTAATAACTAGAAATCATAAAATGTCCTTAGTTACAAATTTGATTTAAATTTCTACAATCATAGAATAATGGAGCTGAAAAAGGCCTGTAAGGGTGTTGAGTCCAACCCCCAGCTCAATGCAGGAAACCAAATCAAAGTATGAAAATTAGATGTTTTTCTAATTTTCTCTTGGGAAATTTCCCCCAGTGCTGGAGCACTCACCACCATTCAGGGGTCACTGGGTTCAAATGCGGGGCTGCTCTAACAGTTGGAAAGTTTTTTCTTGCTATTTAACCTAAATGGCTCCCTGAAACCTCAGACCATTTTTTCTGTTTTGCACCCGTGACTGATGATAAAAGGTCCTGTATTTCCTTTGTTGGCATCTTTCAAGTATTTGAAAATAGAGATGGGCACGAAACGAGCGATTTTTTGTTTTCATTTTTTTTTTTTTCATTTGTTATGCAAAAAAAATGAAATGAAATTTTTAAAAACAAACAAAACAAAAACAAAAAGAAACAACCAAATTTGCCGGTTTTTCGTTTTCGTTTCAGCAGATGCATTTAACTAAAAAGAATGCTAACGAAACACAATTTTTCGTTTTTTTTTTCATTTTTTTTTTTCGTTACCTAATGAAATGAAAACAATTTTTTTTTCAAAAAAGTCACGAAAACGAAAAAGAACCAAAACGGACCCCTAAACAACCAAAGACAAACGAAACACCATTTTTTGAGTCATGCCCCTCTCTATTTGAAAAGTGCTACCATAGGACTTTAGTATTTTTTCTCAAGGGTAAAATGCCAAAATTTCAGTGGACCCCCCGTATAACAAACAGTTTGTATAACATAAAATCTGTACAAAAAAAAATTCCGGAAAAAAAGGGAAATTTTTCTTAACAAATTGCCATGGGGGAAATCTGTACAACTAAAAAATGGTTGCGATTAGGGATTTTTCTCCTTTTCAATGCATTCCAGGGAAAATTGTATAAAGGACAAGCTTAAAAAAGAATTTCATTTAGAACGAATTTAAATTTCCCTTTTACAAGGTACCCCCCTGTATTTCATCTCTCCCCATAGACTTGGTTTTCCTTTT